>PGCI01000222.1:0-159526 GCA_002873125.1 Puccinia coronata f. sp. avenae | reverse complement strand
CATAAGACTATTACACTGGAATGCCTTTCTTTAAAGTACAATATTCCATCTAATAGAGAGAACTTACCAGAAGGAGTAAGGTTTGGATAACCAGGGAGGTAGACTAGCAATTAATTCATGGGAACTATTTTCATTGCTAAGTATATCTAGTAGTTTGACAAAATCAGGATCAGACTGGTAACTATCTTTTATAAGGCTGTAGTAGGCTTCATCCAAATCACAAACATGTATTCCTAAAATTGGGAATATATCTTCATCTTTAGGATCCCAGGCAGGGTTATCTGGAGTATTTGGTAAAGCCCATCTGCTCAAGCCATCAGCATTACTATGCTTTTTTGCCAGCTTTATGAACAATAGTCATATGTCCTCTGTATTGTTTGAATAGCAATTTGCCATCTTAACATATGCCTATTGGGAGTCTGCATATTCATAAGGGTTTTAACTGCTGTGCAATCAGTGACTACAACAATTCTACTACCTTCAAGATAATAATGTAACTTTTCTAAGGACCATACAAGAGCTAGACATTCCATCTGACTGGCTCCATACCTTTTCTCTGTTGGTTTAATTTGTCTTGAAATAAACAGAACTGTTTTTTCTACCAATTTATCTTCAACAAGGAATTCTTGATGTAAGGCAGCACCTAAGCATCTAAAAAGCATCTATGTACAGAATAAATGGTAAGTTATAATCTGGTTGAGCTAGCACAGGAGCAGTAGTAAGGGCTAGCTTCAATTGTTCATAATCCAGTACTCTAGGGTGAGTCATTTCATAAATGGTTTCTTTACTACATAACTCATATAATGACTTGGCTAAAACAGCAAATTTCTCAATATGTTTCCTATAATATCCACAAATCCAAGAAAAGATTGCATTTCAGTGATATTCTGAGGCATAGGTTTGAGCATTACAGCTGCTACTTTGTTTTGGTCAATGGCTAGGGATAGTCCAGAAACAATATGTCCTAAAGCTTTAAGTTCACCATATCCAAAGTTGCACTTTTTAATAGACATTTTTAGACCAGCTTTAATAGAAGTTTCTAATACTATTTGTATGTTTTCTATATGTGTTTCCCAGTCATCTGAATAAATGATTATATCATCAATATAAATCATCATCCAGCATTGGCAGATAAAAGATCCAAAATAGAGTCCATCATTCTTTGGAAATGAGAAGGTGCATTCTTAATTCCAAAGGGCATTCTGAGGTATTCAAAAACACCAAGATGGCAGATAATTCTCATAAATTGGCGGCTATTAAGTTCTATAGGTATCTGGTGAAACCCTTTGAGAACATCCATGCAGGTTATGTACTTAGCTTTTGATAAGTTATGAAGAGAGTGGTCAATTCTTGGAATGGGATAATTATCAGCTTTAGTGTAATTATTTAGAGCTCTAAAATCTCCAACCATCCTAGACTTATCATTATGCCAGGCAATAATAACTGGGGTAGTTATTTCTACTTGTTCATTATGGCCCACTTTTCTAAGTACACGTAAATCTATAAGCTCTTTAATGTGTGTTTCTAAGGCTATCCTAGATTTAGGGCTAGAAGGGTAGGCTGCTTTTCTTAGAGCAGGTGGGTAAGGAGGTTCACAAGTTAATTCTAATTTAATATCATGTCCTGTAACATTGCCAATAGGCTCTTCAGTGGTACAGAAGGCTTCTTTATTCTTATGGCATACTTCAAGAATATCTAATACTTGAGCCTTGGTTAGTATGTCACTTATAGCAGCTTGGGACATATATTCTTGATTAAAATCTTCTAATTCCTTGGGGTCAGGTTCCTGAGAAATGGGTGCAATAATCTCAGAATGAATGTTGCAAATTTGGTATTTCCTTTTCCAATCTCCTCCAATGGTAAAATATCTATCTTTGGACTGGAAAATGTCAATTCCATACATGCAGAAGGTATCATTACCTAGTATAAGGTAGTCACAAATGGCATCAGAAAGTATTACAAATTCTACACTTAATCTGAGGGATCCCTTAGTGTGGGGGAATATTAAAGGTAAATTGATGACACCAATAGGTTTCATGGTAGAGTTACAACTGCTAAATGTAGCCTTTGGAACAGGTAATAAATTTTTGCGCCAATCAGGGTATATTTGTTGCAAAAATGTGGCACTTGTACAAGAACAAAAGGCTCCTATATCTAATAGAGTCTTAACAGCTGAGTCTTTGAAAATAACCTTAGTATAACTGGTTTTACCTAGGGTGTAACACCTTCCTTCTTCAGGTTTGTTAGTTAATAGCTTGGCATCAGATATATGGCCATATCCATATTATCTTCCCATTTCTGGGGTAAGTTAGATTCACCATAAATAGCATTAATGCTGAAGTCATTGCCAATATTAGCATTTATTACTACAACAGCATGGTTATCAGATTCAGAGTCATCATCATCTTGACCATAATGTGTACTAGAGGGTTCTTGGTGTATGATATCAAAGGTACTTTCAGAATCTGAATCAAGGCTTGCATTCACATTATTGATTTTCCTCCTAGGTTTGGTACATTCAGTGCTTCTGTGGCCAGTTTCTCCACAATTCCAACACGTAGGAGTCTTTTCCTTTCTAATGGGTTCAGCAGTTTTAGGTTCTAACTTCTTAGAAGGGTCTGTTCTAGGAGTGTAATCCTTTTTTTCAGAGGGAATATGTTTTTTATTAATTCCTGTCATTTCTACTACTTCTTCCATAACACCTATAAGTGTTGATAAATCACAATCCATGTCATTGATTCTACATCTGACATTATGTTCTAGACTGCCTTTAGTTTGGTTAAGTATTAAATCATTTATTTGTTCTTGATTTAATTTAGGGTAGATACATTCAATTCTTTTCTTCTGGTTCAAGCACCATTGATGAGGATTATGCTTGACAGGATCAAAGTAGTCATTTTCAAAAGCTCTGCGCATTTTCTTTTCCCATAGTCTAGTGCCAAATTGTTGTTTGATCAGTTCTTTCCAAGCTGGCCAAGATTGTTGCCTCATGGTAGCTTGTTTACCAATGAACCAATCAAAGGCTACTCCTTCAAATAACCTAGGCAACCTAGTAAGGATGGCATCATCAGGAGCTCTATATATTGTTAGTATGTGATCAATATATTTGATGAAATTAATATGGTCATAATCTCCTTCTCCAGAAAATTTAGTCCATTCTTTAATTGGTGGTAACAATTTATTCAGAAGAGAGGGATCTATGAAGTTGTTATTACCATTGTTGTTTACATTGTTGCGTGAAGGAGCATGACTCCATTGACTCCCATTATTAAGGTTATTATAACTAGGTGAATTATTAGGAGGGTAATTGTTATTAGGGGGCATTGGTGAACTATTGTTGTATTTATAATTAGATTGATTGTTATGAGGATAGTTGTCCTTATTCTCTACCTTATCTTCAAGTATTGTTTCCATGTAAGGATTGTTATATTTGGGCGTAGTGTTGTTAACAGGAGCAGTTCTGGAAGGTATTTCTTTAATTAAATCTGTTAATTCAAATTTTATATCTAACAGATGTTTTAATACTAAATTTCCATTAACATTCTTATTGTTTTGGTCAGATATTAAAGCTACTTGAGCTTGTAATTCAACCATCATTCTTTTCAAATCCATTTGTTCAAGTTCTAATTTCACATTTTGGGCGTGTAAAGTGCTAATAGCATTTTTATTAATTTTATTAATTATATGCTCAGTATTAGCATGGAACATGTCTTCTAATCTGTTGATTTTATCCGCCAAATCATCATTAGAATACTTGGAATGTTCTTCTTCAAGTTCTTCTAATTTTTTGGGCACATTAGGAAGCTTTGGCTCACAATTTTTGGCGTAAAAATCAGATTCATTATGCGTAAAGACAGACTTAGGTGAGTTAAGAAATTTGGACAATTGATTTAAAATGAGAGAAGAGCTAGACATGTAATTCTCTACGGATTCAGGTGGAGGAGGAGCTTTATTTAAAAATTCTAAAACAGTTTTGTGGCGTGTTTTAGCATTTTTATCTAACAAAAGAATGTTGTTATGCGCAATTGTAAGGGAATTATCTATGACAGAAAAACCTAATCTAAGCTGTTGTAGAAGCTGGTTATGGCGCTGCTGATGTTGGCTAATTTCTTCCACTTCTGGGGATTGTTGTAATGACGGTTGTTCATAGAAAGACTGCTCATATTCTTTCCCTTGTTCTTGTTGGCTGTGTGGGGAAACAATACTCTCTTTTCCTCCCAAGGGTTCCATCCCTTCGTGTATTCCTCCACTTCTTTTTGGAGATAAGTTTCTGTAGTTCTTTCTGACTCTTCTGGGCTAGTCCTAAAAGATTCAGCATCATCTCCTGGGTGGCCTTGGATTTCTGGGCTTCCACGAATTTCTGATGGTTGGCCACGTGTATTTTGACCAATTTGGCTATCTTGTCCTCCTTGGACGTGCTCACCACCTGAATTTCCAAGTCCTCTTCCTCCGTCTGGGGTTTCTGGATACTGGCCAAGGAGGTGGAAGGGGTTGGTTCCACGTCCACGTCCATGGCTTGAGGATTGGGGAGACTGGGGGTGGTCTTCTTGAAGGCCAAGTTCCGTGGCAACTTCTCTGCTCCTAGGTTGTCTAGTGGGCGGGGGTAAGGGGCCATGGAGATCAGGCTTGTGAGCCCTGGTAGACTTCCTGACAGGACTATTTTCACGGGAAATATTAGTGAAAAAGGGCCACGAAAAATTTAATTAAGGTAAATAATAAACTTACTTGTTGGTGGAGCCGTAAGTGGGGTAATAGAATTGGCCACAGAGGTAGCTGGAGCCGTGGTAGATGAAGTAGAAGTGTTGGAAGTGCTTGGAGAGATAGTGGAAGACACTAGATAAAATTCAGGCGTAAAAATAAGTATTTTTTGGTAATTTTAATAGTTTTATTTAGAGATAAAGAAGAATTAAACTGACTATTGTAAAAGTTTTGTTTATATTCTAGAGTTCTTTGAAAATCTGCACGCCTCTTGTTCTCTTGATTCCTCCTGTTGATGGAGTTGAGTTTGATGAGAAGTTCTGTGTCCTGTTGAGCACGTTGGTGAGAGTGAAAAAGAGCAAGTTGGAACTGTTCTGTAGGCGTAAGTTTTTCCCAATCAGAAGGTTGATAGTTAGCTATTTCCTCTTCTTTGCGCAATCTGAGGACTTTAAGATAATGTTTGATTAATTCAAAGTGGGCAATTTGGTCAAAAGGTGGATGAACAAATTCAGGCGTGGAAATGAGAGTTTTAGTGTATTGGTTCACTAAAAGAATGTGTAAAGAATAAAGTAAAAGGATAATTTTAGTGGTTTTATTTTATAAATGATTTTTAGTGGTTTGGTAATTTTTTGCGTGAGTGAAAAGCAAAAGTAAGAAGAGTAAGTACCAGGAGTAAATTACCACGAGTGGATATTGGTAATTTCCCGGCCAGACCCCCAATTGTCAGCCTCTGTGATGCCAAGGGCTAGTACCTTTTAGCTACACAAGGTGATAAGAGTGCAAAGGATGGGTAGAGTGGGGTATTTTCACGTAGAAAAGTAGTAAAGAAAGAAATAAAAAGAATATAATTCTTTTTTATAGAGGGGCCTGCTGGCGCAGGGGTGTTTGTAGGTGCCCTCTAAATCAGAGATCTGCTAAGCAGGGTGGTATCTGATTAAGCAAACAATGGGTTTCTGCGTAACAGAAGGTGGTACCAAAGTGCTTTTCCAATTAAGGAACCAGAATGGGGACAGAAGGATAAAAGAAGTACTCACTATTGCTTCTTTTAAGCCAAAAAGCCACGTAGGGGGGTGAAGTAGAGCTGCTGGGTAGATTGGATGGTTTCTGCGCAGGAGCTGGTCACGTAGGATGGTTGATTTAATAAGAACACCAAGGATAAAACAGGCAAACAGGGCAGAGTAACTGAACTAAGGACAGGACACGGCGTAACTGATTGACTGTAATAATAATTGATGATCATCAACAACATTTGGCGTGGAAAGAGGGCTCTTTATATACTATTTTCACTCATAGTAGAGGACCTTTCTTGCCTGTGTGCGTGTAGTTGCTATATTTCAGCGCAATGTGGCCAATTTGGGAGATTGGCACTAACAAGGCTCATCCCAATGGCACTGCTGATCATTATTTCAGCGTCACAAGTGCTTATAATGACCTTAATAACCTATTTGGTCATTGTAACTAAGGTACATAGCAACACTGACGTGTATTTGTATCTGAAATGGGCCACAAATGACGCAAATGGGCCACAAATGGCTATGGCCAATCATCAAAGGCCACGCTAGCTATGTTACTCTTATGTATTCAAGGTTTTTATTAATGAGACCTTGTAAATAAACCACGTAGAATCTACTAGTACCCTAGTTACACTTGTACACGTGTGGTAACTAGGGGATTAGCTATTTCCACGCATTTGGCCAATTTCCAATTAGATTATATAATCCACGCGCGGGGTTGGAGGATTAAACCCCAATTGGGCCTAACTCCCAAACTATACACAACACCTCAATTATAAGTCCATAATTGGTCATTTCACATATAGTATGCATATATAACAAGTACATACGTGTGTAATGTCCGTGTGACATATGTTTGTGGCCAATTCTTACGGGTAATTGGTTCAAGGTGAAGGAGTAGGAATTTAGGGGTACTTCCAGTGAGGGACCCTACATTAATTTGCATGAGGATTCAGAATATGACATAATATTCTAAGTTATCCTCAAGGTTTAGAAGTTATTTAGTATTTTTGTAAAAAGTAGTTATTATTTTAATTAATTACTAATTTTTATGGTGCCAGGACTTTGCTAAGCTTATTGGATAAAAATAAGTAAACTGAGTTTTTTTGTACATTATTAGTCATATAAATGGGTCTTAATATTGTAGTAATAATGTCTCTATTTATGTTACCTTTGTCAGGTTGGCTCTGTCATAGTAGCAAGCTGACAGGAACTCAATGCTAATCAAGTATCACAGCTGAAAGAATTGTTGTTCAAATACCAGGATGCTTTTGCCTCTGACACAGAACCTCTAGGAGCTGTGATAGGCCATGAAGTAGATATTACATTAAACATTGACAGACCTTACCCTCCTCTGTTGAGAAGACCAGCCTACCCTGCCAGCCCCAGAGCCAGAGTAGAATTGGAGAAACACATCAATGAACTGATCAGACTTAATGTCTTGAGGAAGATTGGTCATAATGAAGAAGTGGAGATCACCACTCCAGTAATCATTGCTTGGCATAATGACAAGTCCAGGATGGTGGGAGATTTCAGAGCTCTGAACAATTATACAGTTCCTGACAGATACCCCATTCCTAGGATTGCTGAAACTTTGACTAATATAGCCAAAGCAAAGTACATCACCAGTATGGATGCACTGAAAGGATTTCATCAAAACAGAGTGACTGAGAGAGCTAGAAAGTATCTCAGGATTATTACTCATAAAGGTGTGTATGAATATTTGAGGATGCCCTTTGGGATCAAAAATGCCCCTTCCCACTTCCAGAGGATGATGAACTCAATCTTTACTGCTGAATTATCAGAAGGATGGCTCATTGTTTACATTGATGACATCATAATATGCTCATCCACATGGGAAGAGAATATGGCCAGATTAACTCTAGTTCTTAAGAAAGTAATCAAGGTTAACCTCAAGATTTCTCTAAAGAAATGTGCATTTGGATTCCGGGAACTAACAGCCTTAGGCCATGTAGTTTCGGGACTTTCCCTTTGCATTGATCATAATAAGGTAGCAGCAGTAATGAAAAAAACTGCCCCTACAACCAAAAAGGAGTTGCAGAGCTTCCTTGGTTTTGCTAGTTATTACAGACAACACCTTGAGGGTTTTGCAGCCTTGGCTAGAAGTCTGTATGAAATCTGTTCCAATGATGCAGGCTTTGAAATGACCCATGAGAGGGTGCAAGACTTTCAGAAGATCAAGGAGCACCTCACCAATGCCCCACTTCTGTTAATGCCTGACTTCCACAAACCTTTCAGATTATACATGGATGCTTCTATGGAAGGTCTAGGAGCAGCATTGCACCAACTCCAGATTATTGATGACATGCCTGTAGAAGGACCCATATGCTTTATTTCTAGACAATTAAAGAACTCTGAGAGGAGATATGGAGCTAGTCAATTAGAATGCCTGTGCTTGGTGTGGGCACTGGAAAAACTGCATTATTACTTGGATGGTAGTCTTTTTGAAGTTATTACAGATTGTACTGCTTTGAAATCCCTGCTGAACATGAGTACACCCAATAGGCATATGTTGAGGTGGCAAATTGCAATCCAGGAATATAGAGGCAATATGACCATAATCCATAAAGCAGGTACTTTGCATAAAAATGCTGATGGACTGAGCAGGTGGTCCTTACCTAATACTCCTGACAACCCAGCCTGGGTTCCTGAAGATGTGGAGCAAATGCCTATAATGGGTATAAGCATCACAGATTTAGAAGATGAATTCTTTGAAAACATCAGACAGAGTTATAAGCAGGATAAGAACTGCACTATCTTGGTCCAAATCCTGAAAACAGATCAGAAAGATGAGGAATTAGTAAATTCCCTGGACCCTGATTGGAAGAAATCTTACTTAGAAGGGAGGTTTCACCTGTTTGATGGTATCATATATCACAGAAGTAAACACACATGTGTTTTAACTGTCACAGACAGAACTATCATTAATACTATCCTGTATGAGTGTCACGACTCTAATTTTTCTGGACATCTTAGTACAGACAGAACTGAGGATAGGATTAAAAATACAGCTTGGTGGCCAGGCTGGAGAAATGATGTACAAACCTACTGCTCATCATGTGACAGATGCCAGAGAGCTAACAAAGCCACAGGCAAGAGGTTTGGACACATGATGAAAATTGAAGAACCCACCATGCCCTGGGAAACAGTGAATATGGACTGGGTCACAGGGTTGCCACCTGGAGGCAAGAAGAACTATAATGCTTGTCTAGTTGTTGTTGACAGATTTAGCAGAACTCCCATCTTCCTCCCATGTCACAAAGATGACACAGCCATGGATACGGCTCTTATGATCTGGAACAGAGTGATATCTTGGACTGGCCTATTCAAAACCATAATCAGTGATAGGGACCCCAAGTTCACTTCTGAACTGTGGACTAATCTGTACCAATTATTTGGTACTAAGCTAGCTTTCTCCACTGCCTACCACCCACAGACAGATGGACTAGCTGAAAGAATGATCCAAACCCTGGAAGACATGCTTAGAAGATTCTGTGCTTATGGGCTGGAATTTAAAGATTCTGATGGATTTACTCATGATTGGGTGACCCTACTGCCAGCACTTGAACTAGCATATAGAACCTCCACACATGCCTCCACAGGCAAAACACCCTCCTTGCTGGAGAAAGGATGGAACCCAAGATTACCTCAAGATAGCCTGAGGAAAGATTTGATTGACATCCACCCTACAGCTGCCAGCTTTAAATCCATGCTGGATAAAGCCAGGAACCATGCACAGAGATGTATGGATGACGCCTTCCAATATAGTAAAGAGAAGTGGGATAAGAAACACAAGTTGCCTACATTTAAAATTGGTGACCTTGTGTTGATATCTACAGTGAACTTTAATAATATTAAAGGCCCTAAGAAGCTTAAAAATGCCTTTGTAGGTCCCTTTGTAGTCAAAGCCCTCCATGGCGACAATGCTGTGGAAGTTGAACTTTCTGGGGAACTAGAAAAGAAACACCCAACCTTCCCTGTCAGCCTTCTGAAACACTATACTGAAGCAGAAGCAGACCTATTCCTCCTGAGGAAAGTAGTACCTGAACAGGAGCTACCCCCATTAGAACCTCCTGAAGTTAAAGTTGTTCATAAAATACTTAAGGAGAAAGTTATGAGGGGAGTCAAGGAAAAATTATATTTAGTCCGGTACAGGAATCCAATCCATGAGGATGAGTGGCTACCAGCTAAAGATATCCCAAATTCTGAGAAGTACCTCAGGAGACATAAGAATACTAAGAATTAATCTTTTGATTAATCCTTTTTTTAGTGGTAGGGAGTGTCAGCCCTAGAGATACTTCAAAGTATCCAAAGGACTGCTATTTTATATTCGCCTCACTTATATATCTTCTGTAATATTAATAAATCCTTGAATATTATTGCAGAAATGGATTTCTGATGTAAATTTATGTAGGGTTACCTACTGAGAGTACCCCTGAATTATTACTCCTTATGGTACTTTGGCCATTCTCAAAGTACCACGGAGAAACTACTACAAAACATTAAAATGTAAAATATTTAACATGCTAATACATAGTATAAGCATAATTTTGGCGCAGAGAAAGAAAATAAACAAGGTTGTGAAACAATACAAACCTTGTCTTCCTTGGCTGAGAATTTATTTCTATGGGAAATATACTACTTATTAGATATTCCCTTATTGTAGAAATAGAATTACCCTTTCCCATGAAAGTGTGGGTAAATTCTTCAATTCATTATCCTTATTAGTGTGGCTTCATGAGTAAATGGTTCATAAATATACTCATGATGTCATGGGGACAGGATAATAAATTTTCACATCCATAGAATTGGCCACAAATCTTCACGTAGAAGTTTGTGCTCATTCCCTGGCTTGTTTAAACTCCCAGAGGCTCCTCATGGCACCCAAAGGGACCTCTAGGCCTTAAAAGGAAGGCCTCTGACGCCCAAAGATGGATTCCTCAGCCTATTCACCCACATACTTAGCTATAAACTCAGTATAAGTGAGTATTCTCCTCCTACTTTTAGAGTAGTGTTCCTCTATCTAAATCCTTTCCCACTGGAGCTTTTAGCTTGCATTATTATCCCCAATTACTGCGCCTAAATCCTCCTTAAAAATAGTAGCTGAAAGACCACCACCTCTGCCTGCAGCCATTCTGTCACGTGCTTTCCTACTATTATCCTTTTTGTTGCTTTATAGCTTCAAAATAACAACTATTTATAGTTGTTCTCCTACCCAATCAGTTGTATATCAACTTTTGGCGTAACAGGAGTGCAGAACTAACCCATTATTCTATTGGGGTAGGACTAGTAATAGTCCTTTAAACTGTTCTATCAGCACATTCATAGTGATTTGGGCCATTTTGGACCAACATCTCATAGAAATAGCTGTCATTTTTGATCAATTCATGTAATTGTGTGCTGAAAATTTGAGAGTATTTGTTTCAATGCTAATCATGATTGATTGGAAATTCTTAGCAAGTCTTTAAAAGTGACCGGAAGGTAAGGTTGTGAGTAAATCTGGGCAATGAAAGTGGATGAGAAAGGCTGAATTTGAGCATAAACATTTTACCAAAATGAAGATGGTTGAATAGTTATGTATGATTGACTATTCATTGAAAACATCATGAAAAGATAATACATCTTTGGAATCCACATGAATGTGACATATGTTCATATTTGCCATTGGTTGCACTATTGAACGTGATTAGCATGATTAGATACCACTGTCAAGTGAAGAGTTTCATGTGAATAATCCAAAATAATGGATTATTTTCAAAACTATGTTATAAAGAAAAAAAAATCATGCTTTGGAATTACTCAGATAGCAACCTCCACTTGAAAGTGTTATGTGGTCATTTTCAACAGTTATCACAAAAGTGGACATGGTCACAGTACTGAGCATGAACACATACCACTGGCAATTAAATAATGAAATGATTGATTCCAAAGGATTTATTTTCCAATAATGTTAGTAATGAATTTTCCATTATTTGGAATGACTTCCATAGCACAGTCCACTTGAAAGTGCTATGTGGTCATGTTCAATGGTACTTAACATGGCCACATACCACATTCAAGTGAATGATGCCATTCAAGCAATTCCAAGCCATTTATTTCTTTTTATGAATTTATTGAAAAATAATCCATGATTTGGAACCACTCACATAGTACCCCTGCATAACCATGCACCCTTCACTTGAAAGTAATATATGGTTGTGTTGCACTTGAAAGTAATATGTGGTTGTGTTGGTGTTTCAACCCCCATTAAACACCAACATCTGTCACTTTCATGCTGAAGATGCTATGTGAGTGATTCCAAAGAATGGATTATTCATTTCCAACATTGTCAAAAAATGATCCATGTTTTGGAATAACTTGCATAGAATGCTTCACTTGAATTTATGTGGTCATGTTCAATAGTGCAACCAGTGACCACTATTAAATATGAACATACACCACATTTATGGCTATGTGAGTGAATCCAAATCCAAAGAATGAAATATTTATTTAAATCATTATTGAAAATTAATCAATGGTGTGGAATCACTGTCAACAAGGTGTTCACTTGAAAGTGGCATGTGGTTATGTTTAATACTGAAACAACTGTTCAACCACTGTTGAACTTGACCACAAGCCATCTTCATGTGATGTGTACTGCAAGAGAAAATCCAAAGCATGTATTATCTTTTCATGATGTTTTCAATGAATAGTCAATCATACATAACTATTCAACCATCTTCATTTTGGTAAAAAGTTTATGCTCAAATTCAGCCTTTCTCATCCACTTTCATTGCCCAGATTTACTCACAACCTTACCTTCCGGTCACTTTTAAAGACTTGCTAAGAATTTCCAATCAATCATGATTAGCATTGAAACAAATACTCTCAAATTTTCAGCACACAATTACATGAATTGATCAAAAAGCTGTGTGCAAATCAATTTCTCCTACTCAAACAGTCTTTTGCCCAAAAGTAAACCAATCATGGCCATATCTCCCAATTCCTCTGTGAAATATAGCTATGAATGGTCATTCACATATAAATGGTTTAAGAAAAATCAATCTAAAATCTCCATTGGATAATATGCATTAAGTAAAAAGGTGTAAGAAAATCTATTTTTCCTACTTAATTTTGATGATGTATTATACATTCAATTGCAAGTTATACATGAGCAAATCATTTTTTCCAACTCCAACATCTTTTAGCCTGTTTTCCAGTCATGTAAAACCTCCTCCCTAGGTGGAAATGTTGGTTTTAGCAGATGAGAACCTCGGTCTGAGCAGGTGGGACCATTGGCCCCAGTAGCTGGGACCTGGAGCTGTTGGTCTTGGTTCCAGCAGCTGCCTGCAGCCTTTGGGCTCAGCTGCAGCTGTTGGTCTCAGAAACTGAGGCCGATGCTCCCAACAGCTGAAGCTGTTGGTCTCAGAAACTGAGACCGATGCTCCCAACAGCTGGAGCTGTCGGTCTCAGCAAGGGAGACCAATGCTCCCAACCGCTGGAGCTGTTGGTCTCAGCAAGTGAGAACAATGCTCCCAATAGCTGGAGCTGTCGGTCTCAGCAAGTGAGACCGATGGTTCCAGCTGCTGGAGCCGTTGCTCTTGGAAACTGAGGCCGATGGTTCCAGCTGCTGGAGCCGTTGGTCTTGGAAACTGAGGCCAATGGTTCCAGCTGCTGGAGCCGTCAGTCTTGGAAACTGAGACCGATGGTTCCAGCGGCTGAAGTTGTTGGTCTCAGCAAGTGAGACCGACGCACTCAGCCGTCGGTCTCAGCAAGCAAGGCCCATGCTTCCAGCAGCTGGAGCTGTCGGCTTTGACAGTCTGGGTCTTGGCAACTTTATGTACATATTTGTGTATGTACATAAACACATATGGTTTTTGTTGGGCGGGGATGGGTCGAAGACTTTGGCGGGGGTATCTGAGATATTCAACAATTTGAATATTTCCTAAACCCCCGCTATTTACCCCCTGAGGACCCTGGGAGATGGCGTCTGTCAGGGGGTCTTCAGGTGGGTTTTTAGGTGAGTACACAGGTGAGTACTTTCAAGGTCAAGGAATCTGAATCTGAAAACATTTTTGAGTTATGTTGGATGGTTTTCAAGTAATGGTGGTTGGAGCTCCAGTGGAATCATGGAAATGGGAGGGGAAGGGAAAAGTTTATAATTTTTTTACAATAGCATTCCCTTGTGTCACTCAGTTCTCCCCAACAACAACCTTCCAAACAACATCACTTAAGAACCATTGAAGATGACACAAAACTGTTTGCAGATTCAAATTCCTTGACCTTGAAAGTACTACTGATGACTTACTTGGCTTTGATGAATATGTATTTCTCCATATAAATACTTCTGCTGGTAAATCACCCTTTAATCAATCCCCCCCACCACCAACCCTTCAACCAACATATCTTGGAAACCATTTGAGATAACCCAAATTGGTATTCAGAATCAAATTCCTTGGCTATGAATTTATCACTGAGGGACTGATTGAACTGTTTGGATATGTATTTCTCCAACTGCACACTTCCATTTGTCTTTCACTACTACTCAATTCTCACCACCACCAAGGTTCAAATGACCATATCTCAACAACCATTCAACTATCTCCAGTTTTTATTTCAGATTCTTTTTCCTTAACCATAAAATTAATCATGGCTAGGTCCTTTGCCTTAGTGTATGTGTATTTCTACATTTATACCCTCCTACTCCTCTTTCACTAATACTCAACTCTCATCACCACCCATGTTCAAATCACCATATCTCAGCAACCATTCAACTTTCCTCAATTTTTATTTCAGATTCATTTTTCTTGACCCTCAAAGTATCTTTGGATAAGTGGTTTGCTTTATTCTATGTGTACTTCTTCATTTAAACCCTCCTACTCCTCTTTCACTGCTACTCACTTCTGACCATCACCAATGTTCAAATCATCATATCTCAGCATCCATTCAACTTGATCCAATTTTTATTTCAGATTCATTTTCCTTAGCCATAAAAGTAACTATGACAAGCTGCTTGTCTTTAGTGTATTGGTATTTCTCCATTTATGGCCTCCTACTCCTCTTTCAGTCCTACTCCACTCTCACCACCACCAATGTTCAAATGAACATATCTCCACAACCATTCAACCTTACTCAATGGTAATCTCAGATTCATTTTCCTTGCTCATTAAAGTAGATATGAAAAGGTGCACTGCTGTAGTGTATGTATATTCACCCATCTACACTCTTCTACTCAACTATCACTACTACTCAATTTCCACCAATACCAATCTTCAAACCAGCATATCTTGGAAGCCATTCAATTTTCCACCAATTTTCTTTCAGAATATATTTCTTTGGATGTGAACTTGTATATATGATCAATTCCTTTGTTTGAGTTTAAGTATATTGACCCATCTATACTCTCCTACTCAACTTTCACTACTACTCACTCTGCACCAACATCAAACTTCAAACCACCATACATTGGGAACCATTCATCTTGCCCCAAGTTTTATTTCAAAATCAAATCCCTTGACTATGAAAGAAATTATGTGATATCCCTTTGCTTTATTGTATGTATATTTATTCACTACACCTTCTTAATCAACTTTCACTACCACTCAATTCTCACCCCCACCAATCTTCAAACCACCACAGTTTGTGACCTGTGCAACTTCCACCAAACTTTCTTTCAGAATCTAGTTCTTTAAACTGCAAATTGTTTTTGACATATTCAATATCAAAATAATTTCTACATTGCGAGCTCCACAGACCAAAAAGCTACGCACAAGATCCTGATTTGCTTCTCTAAGCCCGTGTGGGGCAAAACTTCATACCTCCATATCTTTTCAGCCACACTTACAACATTGCTCAAGTTTTCAAATCATTATTGAGATTTGACTTTCCCAATGCCCTCTGATTTGGTGTTACATTGCTGGTGCAACCAACAAAAAAGATATGGACACTTTATGATTTTTCAAGCTGCTTCCGCTGCAGATGGGTGCTGCGGAGCGTTGCAAGCCGGTGGTGTCGTCCAGCTGGTGGCCGGCCCGGCGCGGCAAAGCTTTCTGTTTGGAACAATCTTATCTCCGCCCCGCTCCACATTCTTTGACTCTTCAAATCTTTGACTAACTCACCTCATCACTACCAAACGCACAATCTCCCACCAACCCAATATCCCAACATGGCCACCTTAACACCTGATTCTCAGATTCCCTCCAGTCTTGCCGGAGCCGGACAACCATTTTCTCACGCAAACGATATCAGCAATATCTTGCGACTGCCGGCAAACCTTGGAAATCCCAATGTATCCCGTGTTTCAGGTATGTCCATGACCATATATATGACCTTCAATTCCTTTCATAACCAATAATACTCATTACCTCCTGCTTCTCCATTTGTAACTCTACCTATCCCCTCAGCTTCATCTTCAACACGTGCTAGGAGTGTAGACAAAGAAGACGATTTGCGTGAAATGATGACTAGCTCTGATCCTCTTGCGCAAGAAATATCTGCATGCCAGGCTAAACTCACCGATGAACAAATGGCTCACTTTGCCACCATGGATCTGACTGGCCTTTGTGCGGCGGCAAAACAATATGCTATCCGAAAACGAATGACTGAAGACATGTGCAAAGAGTTGGCCGACATGTTCTATGATTTCCGGTGCAAGGTAGTCAAACAGGCAATCCAAAACCAGGTTGGTGATCACCTTTACTTTGAGCGCTTGGGACAAAACCAAAGAGTAAGAGGGGTGGGGACTTCGTGGAACAACTTCCAGAAATATGACCCCAAGGCCCAAAAGCTTTACAAAGAGTGTAAGTTCCATCTTCTTCATCAACTGTATCCCACATCAATCTGTCAGCTTACCTCTTCATTGTTCAAACAGTCGGCCGCAACATGGGTGGTGCAAAGGTGAAGGCTTTGTGGGACAGCAAGAAGTCTGAAGAAAAGATCCAGTATCGCAATGTTGACTTCTTGAACACCCTCCGAGACATTGAACCAAATCCTCCACCATCCCCTGTTACCCATCCCGAGGCTGTAGCTGAAGACATAATCAACGCCAAGTGAGTCGCGCGATTAAATGGAAGTATACAGGCTTTGAATGCTTCCCAGAAGGCCACCTTGATGATGGTCACCAAATGGATTCAGAAGCTGGAGTCCGATGTGAGTAGCACTTTGAGCTTGTTGGTTCCAACCAAGGCTTTTTACTCACATTTATTGCCTATTGCAGCTGCAGTCCTTGGCCTTCTTTCATCAGGTCAAAGGATTTTTTGTTCTTGCATCTTGCCATCCGAAGAGTTCTATCTTTTGACAGGGTGGCTCTCCTCTTGGCACAGCCTTCTTGAGTATGAATGCAGAGAGCGACGTAAACAACCCGGCCGCAGAGTTTCACACATGGGTGGCTGCGCAAGCAATCCAAATCAGTAAGGGTTTGGAGATTGTTCTTCCAAGAAAAAGAAAGTTCAAATCGGCAGACAATGAAAAGGCAGCAGCCTTAGCGGCGCTAGCAGAGCCATTCCGAGCTGGTATGTTGTGTTCTTGTGACTGTCACTTGCTTGTGTAAGCTGATCAATCAATAATAACTGAGTTGTGCTGTTGCCTTGCAGGTTGATCTGTTGCCAAAAATGTCTCTGCCATCCGAATGAAACTCAGAGAATTGATATGTAAGTACAATTACCCTATTCATACAGACAAATGTGGCCTCACCAATTGTTTCATGCTTGACAGACATTGCAAGTGGCCGTAAGCTTTGATCCAGGTGGCCAGGCAAGAACTCAAAGGAGAAACTGAAGGCAAGGAAACTCTTGGTTTGAGTCGACCCAAATGAATGGAGCTTATTGGTGAAGGACCTTCAAAGACCGCTCAGGCAAATCAATGAAGGAGAGGATATGGCTATCCTGGCGTGTTTGGGTTTGAACAAGATCCACATCACCTATCACGGAGATGATGCCGAACTTGAAGATGATGATGCCGACGATTCCAACAATTCCAACAATTCCAACGATTCTAATGGTGAAACCAATGCTGACCATGTTAACATTCCAGATGGCGAGGAGGATGATCGGGAAAATAGTGCCCCCAATTCTCCTGATCACACATGGCGTAGGAAGCTGGCGCGCAGCACTACCTCCAAGACCAAGAAGAAACGTGCAGCCGCAAAAGGAAAACAACCAAAAAATAAATCAAGGACAAGTCAACGCCCACCAAAAAATCAGATCGCAGGTCCTCACACTAGAGCAACCACCTCTTGCACTGCTTTGGTTGGCCAGCGCAGCAATCAAGCAGGCAACAGAGAACCTGACACAGAAGGCCAACATGATAACCAACAAGGCAATGAAGCACCAGACACAGCCAATCTGCCCAATCACAGCGCAACTGCGGATGGAAATCTCGAAGGTAACAATCTTATGGCGCCTGATTTGGACTTGGAGCCACCCTCGGACCCCCTTCTTTTTTCACTCTGATTTGTAATATGCTGTCTCTCTCTCTGTCACTTGTTTTATTGTTTCTCTATCTGCCTTGATTCCATCAAGTCGCAAATTTCTCTCCATCACCTTGCTTTCTTACTCTCTTACATAGCTATCTTGATTGTGTGGTACTTATACACAAAGAGATCTGTCTGGTTTGCCATGATACATGAAAAAGTCTGTCTGGTTTTCACGCAATAATACACAAAGCGGTCTGTCTGTTTTGCAATAAATATTGATTGCTGTAGTGTAATTTGATAGATACATATTGAAAGATGGTTAAAGATGCTATAAGAACTGTTGAGTAACGACTCTGAGGGAGTGTAACTGAGTCTAATCAGCTCACCGGCGAGCCGATTGCAAGCCAGTTTTTTCATACGGTTTGAAGTAGACGAGCGGTGGTCTGGTGTGTGGGATTAGGTGAATTTGATGTTTTGATTCAAGCAAAATCAAATATTTGCGTATAAAAGAGGATTGGGCTGGTAGGCGGTGGTGTAATCACCGGTGGGTATAATGGATAAGGGTCCTGAAAATCATAAGGGTTGTGCAATTATAAGGGTCCCTTATGTTCCAGATGGTGTGACAGGTGCGGACAGTCAGGGCGGGGGGACTTTGCGGGTTTGGAGGGGCAAAAGTCGCGCGCAAATTTGCAAATTTTGCAAATTATAATCTCCTGCGAAAGTATCCCCAAAGGGTCCTTCTGGCTTGGCTCACTTGTATGCTTCTTGGTTGGTTATTGGGTATGAGTCAGGTGGCACTGTGGAGGAGCACATCAACAAAGTGAAGTGCAGCCGTGTCATGTCAGCTGGGAAGTGGGAAGGGGTTTACTTCTCAAAGGGGGCTGGATAGCTTCATTACGCTGATCCTAAGTAGGTATTTACTCGTGTCTGGAATGCTATGTACAACAGTCACTCTTGACAAAAAAAGAGGCCACATTTCTTTCCTGGTGGAATTGGGATGATCAGCTACAAGGATCCCAAGCCGTACACCATCATTGCGAGGAGGATTGGCGAGTGGATGTCAGAGGGTGCAAGCTGGATCTTGACCTGTCTGCCAACACTACAAAAAAACAATGATCACTTGATGTCAAGTGACATGTGGCTAGGTGCAGAAAGGTATCCAGTATCTATACATACTTCTGGGGTCACAAGCTGCAGGTCTTGACTTGATGGCATAATCTCACTATCGTATAAAATATAGCTCAAGACCCTCTTCAATGAAGGATTTTAAATCCTTCCCTTGACTGGCTGTTTCAAGCTGATTGTCATTGGTTGGTTTTGTTTTTCTTTCCAAAGAATTCAAGATCTCAACGCGCTTCACGGGGATGTTCTCTTCCTCATTGACTCTGTTGTTTGCCATTGTTAAGAGTGGGTCATCCAATCACTGTTCAGTGGTTGACCGTGCATGTGGCTCTGCAAGCAGCCTCTCAAAGTTCATTCTCACTTTGCTTCGGATGTATGTTGTGAGCCTGTGCCTCTTATGTGGCAACAGAACACAAAGAAGAATAAGCTTTGTAGAAGATTGTGAATCCAAGGATGTGAATCCAAGGGCTCAATCTTGTTAATCAAGAGAGACAGTTGTCAAGTATGGACAACCTCCACCTATGATCAGGCCTGCAGAATGCAATTTAAGGGCAGAGAAGTGTAATAACACTAAAAAGGGGGAGGACTGTTTTATAGGGTATGATGATGGTTGGTGATGATGGAGAGAAAATGGTTGATGTTTAAAAAATAAAGCTTTGTTCTGCTAGAAGAGGTTTTTTTCACGTGGCAGAGATTGATCCTGGAGGGGAAGAAGATGCCTGTGGAAAAACCTGATTCTAGGAGAAGTGATGCTTATTTGTATGTTTCTAATTATTTTTCTCTTTTTCTAACTTGTCTCTTATGGAAAAGTTCTTCAGCCAGTTCTGTGGCCCACTTGTGGTTCTCAACCTCCCATGTTGAATCCAAAATGTGGGCAGAACATTACAGTAGCTGATGGAAGGAACTATGCTAATAGTACTGTTAAGGTATGCTTATATTGAGTGTTTTACATTTTAATCAGTTTTATGTGATATTATCTTATGTTCTAGCAGTGTCTAGGGCCTTTCACCAATTCTGAGTGGTTTGACAGGTCTCTGAGGCTGACATATGTACACAGTCACTCTCCAAAAGTTTTTGCCACAGTTTAAGTCTGGAACACACAACACTGCGGCAAAAACTTTTGGAGAGTGACTGTACACAAATTCCCTACTCAGCTTAAAACCTGATGCTGAGCTCGTGATTCCTCAACATTAAGCCCCTGCGTACTTTGTCTGGTACCTGGCACGGTGGCACAATCGCAAAGGACCAAGGCATACCATTATAACTTGCTGCAACTTGGCAAGCCAACACCCACATCCTGAGAGTTGTCTGCTCGATTCCCCCTCTTATCTCTTTCAGTTCAGAGCTCCAAACGTCATGAAAGCCTTCAGTTCCAGTCCCTTGCGGGCACTTGTTTTGGTCGCCTTCCTCGGTCACACCTTGGCTGGACTGGGCCACAAGCCTATAGATGGTTGCAATGGGGCCCTACCGCTATCCCGACACAGATCAACCATAGTAGACATGTGCGAAGGGGTCAACTACATCAATGGCCGTCTGGTCAACTTCCCATGGAAGCCCACAGGGGACACAAAAAGCACCAAGCGCCAAATTGCGCCAAATTGCGCCATCCGTGATCTGAGTGAAATTTCACATAGAGTTTCACACACCAATGAGCCCTATGTGCATATTTTCATGGATATAAATATATGTGTTTATGTAAATTCATAGGTATATGTACATATGTTTTTTTATTTGTGTATGTATGTGTTTATACATGTACATATGCATATGCATGATACCCCTTGGTATCCAATCAGATACCGGGGCTGGTTGGTTGTTGGAATCAGCCTCTGCACAACCGTTATCTGCCGGATACACAAGAATACCAAAATCAGGCTTGATGTTGGGCCTAACTTAAACAAGTCCCTCCAGCGTTTGGAGGGTCCCGTTAGGGGCCCCTCATGTTGGGCAAAATTAGCCTCCAAAGCACAAAAGATTCCCAGCACCATCAATACACCAAAAAGCTTTCCCCAAGGCTTCATCTGCAATGCGCCAAGCTCCCAGCGTGCAAAAAGTCCTCCAGTTACCCGCTTTCAGGGCCGGATATGCCGGATGCGGACGTTGGATGAGCCGTATCCAACCCCAACCCGTGTAGAGGGAATGGCACGGTAGGCGAAATGGTGGGAGAAGTGTGAATGGTATTGGCACTAGTCTTCAACTGGAGTCTGCATCTGGGTGAAGATAAATAGGTGCTGCAGCAAGGACTGAGATATGTAACCCTCTAGGGTTAAAACAACCCAGGCCAGGTACATAACACATTGGCTTTTTTTGATGTGTGAAAACAAAATTTCCACGGATCATGGACGGCGCGATTGTGTGCAATTTGGCGCGATTTGGCGTGATTTGGCGCTTGGCGCTTTTTGTGTCCCCTGTGGGCTTCTGTAACTGCCCGTATCGCAACAAGTACGAGGTCGTCCAACACTACTGCCCCTCCTGCCGCAGACCCTTTGGGCCCCCGTTATGGACAAAAGTGCAAGGATGTTTCAGCCATGATTCCCTTAGTGCCCTTCCACCACGGGCCTTACGCATGTAGCTGAGGCTGTTCCTCAGACCTACTTGGAAATTCTCCCTGTAGTGTGTCAAGTGAACTCTGCTGAAATCATGTCATGGCACCCTGCATAACAGTGACCAAAATCCTTTTTTGTTTTGTTTTGGAAACACTCCTGACAATTTTTTTCCCATCAATTTGGTGGATAGTGGCCTCACAAAATTTGTCTTACATACATACACTGGTTGAGTTGGTCAGACTTTGTGTCTGGCTTAAGTGACAGAAGGTTTGTCATGGTATGGGGCATGTCTCTCAAGTGAGGAAAAGTAATCAACATCCACCCCAATTCCTGTGCTTCATTTATTCAAATCATGTCCCCATCTTTCGGCAGACAAAGCTTGCTACATATAAATTTCACTTTTGTGTGTGGTTTTGTCTTCCCTCTTTTTGGGTAGACCTATTCCTCATTCCTTGTGAGCTTTGAGTTGACTGCATTCTCATCATAAAAAAAAAACTGAGCTACTGGACTGTCTTGGAAGAAATCAGTGTACTTGATGCTTAATTAATCTTCTGGCACTCAGGTAAGTTTTATGAATTTCATAAAACAAGACCAAAATGCCTGACCCTAAGGGCCTCACATTGTGGAGTGTCCATTATATATTCTCAACTCAACAATGAGAATCAATTTCACTCCAGAGAAGAGATCATTGGGGGTTCATGCTCAGTTGACTTGATCTGAGAACTTCTTTCTTGAGGCTGAATCAAGGCAGTTGAGTAAATTTTTGTGGACTATGTGCACAGTCTGACCATTTTATCATGGTATGTTCATGTTAAACCAAGATGGGATCAAGTTCCCAACTTCAGGACTTGCAAAAAAAGTCCTGCTAGTTTTGAGCTGCATCAGTTATAAGTCTTGTTGTAGATGCTTGATGAATGATCAACCCTTTTTAGGCCTGGTAATGGTTTATTTTTCTGTATTATGCATCCCATATCAACCTTTTTTTCCTTGGCATCTATCAGCCCCCCCAGCCTCATCAGTGTCAGATGTCACAAGAATCTGCATTATTAAACCCTTTTTCAAAAGATTTCTCAGTTAAGTGGCCCAAGGCACCTCCCAGTAACTACAAACTTGGGGGCATTGAACTTGGGCATCTGCAAGAAAAAAAAAGAAAAAGAAAAAAACATCAAAAACCAATTTTTGGGGGGTCTACATGAGTCTGAGACCTAGAGTTATTGGAAAATGTGTTTTGAGAAAAAAATTTCCCAAGAGACCCTTTACTGGGATCCATACTCATGGCTTTTGGATTGGAAGGCTCAGAAGAGCAGTTACCTCATCAGTTAAATGAAAGTGGTCAACTACATAAAGTTGCAGATTTCCTTGCTTCTGTAACATAGTTTTACAGCTCCAAAAAAGTTGAGTGGTGAAAAAAAAATTGTTTTTCGAGGCCAGTGAGGATAAACAGCAAAAAGAATGGGAAGCACCTGGTAGCACTGACTGATGTAACTGGGTGAAGAAGGAAAGAGTTTGGTAAGTGTAAAGGATAGAATGGAGCTAGGAGTGTGCTAGATTCACCTCATGATAAGATAAACAAGTGCTAATTGTAGGTGTGATAAGTCGCCAGTAGGGCTGAGCATCCAGCAAGCAATGTTCAGTTTGACGGGGTGGACCCAACCATTGGCTATTTCAAGCGGAAAAACCGGAGCAAGCTCCACGCCAAGTCCAGCCCACCATCACGCTGCTCAGTGGCAACATCATAGTCCTACAATTCTCTTTGTCGTTTTTGCTTTCCTTTTCAAAGAATTCAATTAGATCCCAATGCGCTTCATGGCCACGTTGTGTTTTGCTTTCAATCAGTTGTCTTTGAGCAGGGGTCATCTGCTGTTGACCGTTCATGCAATGATGTTCAAGAAGAAGCATGTACCCATAAATTCAGCATCCTTTCCAAGTTCATTCTCACTTAATTTACTTTGGTTGTAATCAAACCCCCTAGCTTTAAACCTGGTGCTGAGCTCTTGATTCCCCAAGATTAAACTCCTGCTTGCTTTGTCTGGTACCCGGCACTGTGGCACAATTGCAACGGACCAAGGCATACCCATTGTTACTTGCTGCAAGCCTACAGCCACATCCTGACGGTCATCTGCTCAATTCCCTGGCCTCTTATCTCTTTTGGAGCTCCAAACGTCATGAAAGCCTTTGGTTCCAGTCTCTTGCGGGCACTTGTTTTGGTCGCGTTCCGGCTCAGTCACACCTTGGCTGGACTGGGCCACGGTCCTATAGATGGTTGCAATGGGAATCTACCGCTATTCCGAGGTACATCAAATGAAGTGGAAAGGTGCAAAGGGTTTGATCATGTCAATGGCCGTCTCGTCAACTGCCCCCATGTCATCGAGTACAACGTTGTCCAATTCTACTGCCCCGCCTGCCACAACTCCTTTGGGCCCCAGGAATGGACAAAAGTGCAAGGATGTTCCAGCCATAATTCCCTCAGAATCCTCCCACCAAGGGCCTCACGCATGTAGCTGAGGCCGTTCCCCCGACCCACTTGGAAATCCTCTCTGTAGCGAGTCAAGTGAACTCTGTTGCAATCATGTCATGGGACCTTGCATAACTGCTACCAAAACCTTTTTTTTTGAAAATGTTCCTGATAATCAAAAAAAATCCCAACAAAGTGTTTTTTCCCCCTTATTTTGTATCAAGAAAACAAAAATGGGAAATGGTGTGATCTGTGGGGACTGAGCCAGTGTGTATAATTATGTACAGTGTGGCTAGCTAACAGAAGGCAAGGTCAACAGATCAGTACTCGTGATCCAACGGCAAGACACGCGGAAGATAATTGAGCAATGTTAGTTTGATGTGCATGTGGAGGGAGAAGAACAACACCAACAAGAAGGGACTTCTTTTTCTGCTACTATTGTTTTAGGTGGATTAACCGGGGTGTTTCAAATAAAAATAAAGCTAAGAATAAATGTATTTATGTATAACAGAAGGTGATAGTATAAGATGGAAGATTTGGGTGATTGGTAGATGTGGTGATGTTGGTGGATGGTTGATGGTGATAAGATAAGATGAGATGTTATAAGTGTATGTGAGTGAGTGGAATACAAATGATGGGCCATGAATGGCCAAGTATTTATAGAGAAGAAAGGGTTGAGCAAAGCAGTGCTGCAGACTTTCCACAAGAAAAGTCTTGTGGCCATTTCTGCTTTTGCAAAGATAAGAAAAGTACATTAAACTTTTCTTTTCTTGTAATGAATGCATAATTCTTCTTTTGCATTTCTTTTTCTCACAAAGTAATCTGCTGCAAAGTTAGCAGCATTTTCCTCAGCTGATAGCTCAGCAACTGCTGTGGAATAATTCTCAGCAGTTGTTGCAGATGCTGCAACATTAGTACACATCTCAGCACTTAATGCTGAGATGGTAATATTCCCTTCTACAGGGATTATACCTTCAACAGCTACTACTACCACTAATAGAACGACCACCAACCCGCCCGACGCATCCACAGCTAGCTTAACACAATCACCTCTCTTGGGTTGCCAATGGAGTTGTGTTAAGCTAGCATCCACAGCCTCCACAAAGCCAGCGACGTTTATCAAGCCCAAAAACACTCGCACAAGTGCAGGCCAAGACTGATTATGTCAAGACCCCTGTTAAAGAAGGATATACATCCTTTCCTTGACAGATGGTTATTCCAAGATTATTGTGATTCAGTGGTTTTTCTTTTCTTTCCAAAGAATTTGAGATCCCAACGCGCTTGGGACGATGCTCTCCTTCTCTTTCAATCGGTTGTTGTCATTGAGAATGGTTCATTCATCACTGTTGACCGTTCATGCGACTCTTCAAGAAGAGGTATGTATGTATTGAGTGTCCTTTCCAAGTTCATTCTCACTTCACTTCGGTTGTACTCAAACGTCCTAGCTTTAAACCGGATGCTGAGCTCTCAATTCCCCATTATTAAGGTCCTGCGTGCTCTGTCTGGTACCCGGCACGGTGGCACATTCGCATCAGACCAACAGCATTACATCCACAAGCCTACACCCACATCCTGACGGTCGCCTGCTCGATTCCCACTCTCATCTCCTTCGGACCTCCCAACGTCATGAAAAACTGCAGTGCCAACCCATGGCGAGCACTTGTCTCGGTGGCGTTCTTCGGCTCCACCTTGGTTGGTGGGCTCGGCCACGATCCTACAGATGATTGCCTCGGAGGAATACCACTAGTCCCAGGCATATCATACACAGAAATAAAGTGCGAAGGGGTTAACCGTGTCACTCGCCGCATCGAAAACTGTCCCTATTACAACAAGTTCGAGGTATCCGGTGACCACTGCCCCGCCTGCCGCAAACCCTTTCGGAACGAAATCTGGAAAAAAGTGCAAGGATGTTTCGCCCACACACCCGTCGTCACCCTTCCACCGAGGGCCTCACGCATGTAGCTGAGGCCGTTCCCCAGACCCACTTGGAAATCCTCTCTGTAGCAAGTCAAGTGGACTCTCTTGCAATCCTGTCGTGGGACCTTGCATAACTGCTACCAAAATCTTTTTTTTTTTTTTTTGGAAATGTTGATCAAAAAAAATCCTGATAATGTGTTTTTTCCCCCTTATTTCGTGTCGAGAAAACAATAAAAATGTGGAATGGTGTGGAGGACTGAGCCAGTGTGTATACCTATGCACAGTGTGGCTAACGGAAGGCAAGATCAACAGACTAGTCAGTGCTCGTGATCCAACGGCAAGAAACGCGAGAGACAATCAAGCGATGGGAGTTCGATGTGCATGTGGAGGGAGATCAAGAAGAACAACAACAAGGAGAAGGGGCTTCTTCTTTTGCTACTACTTGTGCGACCACCTACCCGCCCGCCGGATCCACAGCCACCAAAATGCCAGCAACGTGGACCAACCCCAAAACACTCGCGCAAGTGCAGACCAAGACTTATTAGGCTGATTTCACTCATCTCTGGAATGCTACATACAATAGTCACTCCTGACATAAAAGACGCCATGGGAGCTAATGCTATAAGGTTCTTCTCAGATGATAGCCATTACCAACACATCACAAAACACAAATTCCTAAAACTTAGCTGGCTAGATTTGTAAAGGGCCCTGCGTATAGTTAACCAGCCGTAATGACATCAAGCCTTGAGGCAGGCTGGGATTACCAGGTTCCCCCGTAGATCAAGCTGAAGAACTCTTGCGGAACAGTATATTGACGAGGAGGAATGAGTTTGGCCAGTGGAAAGGATATTTGGAATGGAGCTAGTATGTCAGCCTCTGTGATGCCAAGGGCTAGTACCTTTTAGCTACACAAGGTGATAAGAGTACAAATGATGGGTAGAGTGGGGTATTTTCACGTAGAAAAGTAGTAAAGAAAGAAATAAAAAGAATATAATTCTTTTTTATAGAGGGGCCTGCTGGCGCAGGGGTGTTTGTAGGTGCCCTCTAAATCAGAGATCTGCTAAGCTCTGATTAAGCAAACAGTGGTTTTCTGCGTAACAGAAGTGGTACCAAAGTGCTTTTCCAATTAAGGAACCAGAATGGGGACAGAAGGATAAAAGAAGTACTCACTATTGCTTCTTTTAGGCCAAAAAGCCACGTAGGGGGGTGAAGTAGAGCTGCTGGGTAGATTGAAGGGTTTCTGCGCAGGAGCTGGACACGTAGATTGGTTGATTTGAAGGGAACACCACGGATAAAACAGGCAAACAGGGCAGAGTAACTGAAATAAGGACAGGACACGGCGTAACTGGTTGACTGTAATATAAACTGATGATGATGAACAACATTTGGCATGGAAAGAGGGCTCTATATGTACTATTTTCACTCATAGAAGAGGACCTTTCTTGCCTGTGTGCGTGTAGTTGCTATATTTCAGCGCAATGTGGCCAATTTGGGAGATTGGCACTAACAAGGCTTATCCCAATGGCATTGCTGATCATTATTTCAGCGTCACAAGTGTTTTTACTGACCTGAATAACCTATTTGGTTATTGTAACTAAGGTACATAGCAACACTGACGTGTATTTGTATCTGAAATGGGCCACAAATGACGCAAATGGGCCACAAATGGCTATGGCCAATCATTAAAGGCCACGCTGGCTATGTTACTCTTATGTATTCAAGGTTTTTATTGATGAAACCTTGTAAATAAACCACTTAGAATCTACTAGTACCCTAGTTACACCTGTACACGTGTGGTAACTAGGGGATTAGCTATTTCCATGCATTTGGCCAATTTCCAATTGGATTATATAATCCACGCGCGGGGTTGGAGGTTTAAACCCCAATTGGGCCCAACTCTTAAACTATACACAACACCTCAATTACAAGTCCATAATTGGTCATTTTACATATAGTATGTATATATAACAAGTACATACGTGTGTAATGTCATCTGTGACACATAAGTGTGGCCAATTCTTATGGGTAATTGGTTCAAGGTGAAGGAGTATGAATTCAGGGGTACTTTCAGTGAGGGACCCTACATTAATTTGCATGAGGATTCAGAATATGACATAATATTCTAAGTTATCCTCAAGGTTTAGAAGTTATTAGTATTTTTTGTAAAAAGTAGTTGTTATTTTAATTTATTATTTATTTTTATGGTGCTAGGACTTTGCTAAGTTTATTGAATAAAAATAAGTAAACTAAGTTTTTTTTATAAATTATTAGTCATATTAATGGGTCTTAATACTGTGGTAATAATGTCTCTTTTTATGTTACTTTTGTCAGGTTGGCTCTGACATAGTAGCAAGCTGACAACTGAGACTTGTGAAGAAGGTGCAAGCCGGATCTCGATTCCTCTGAGGTTCTTGGGTTACAAGTGACTTGTCTTGACGTTGACTTAATCGAATTTCTCACTGCCTACAGATTAAGATTCTTTTGAAAGGAGGATGTAACTCCCTTCCTGGACTGGTTATTCCAAGCTTGTGTCAGTTCCTTGAGCGAAAGAAAGCCGTACACTACATGTGTGAGATGCAACCAGGCCATGGATTGGCACTCAGCGCTCGACTTGATACTAGATAGGCTATTTCCAGCCTCATCCTTGTCTCCAGCCAGGCCACCATCACGCTGCTCATTGCCAACATTCTACGATTCTCTTCGTTGTTTTTGCTTTTTGTTTCAAAGAATTCCAGATTGCAGCGTGATCTAGGGCGCCGTTATGTCTCTCTTCCAATTGCTTGTTGTCGTTGAGAATAAGCCATCCATTGCTGTTGAGTTGTTGACCGTTCTCCCGCAGCCACATTCAGCGTCCCTTCACATGCTCACCTGATTTTGGTTGCTCTCTTGCTTTAAAGCTGAGCCCTTGATTCCCCACCATAAGGTTCTGCGTGCTCGGCTCGGTACCCGGCACGGTGGCACAATTGTAACGGACCATTGCACACACTTCTGCCCCTACAAGCCCACAATCACCCCCTCACAGTAACAGTTCTCCGCTTGACTCCCCCTCTCAACGCTGTTGGAACTCTACATGACACCATGAGAACACGCAGTTTCAGCCCATGGGCGCTTGCAGCTCTTGTTTTGATCGCATTCTTTGGTCAAACCTTGGCTGTCCACCCGCCTACACTTTGCTGTAGCGGGCAATACCCGCCCACATCAACCACACCAGTCATCTCATATGTCCGGTGCTGCACACATCAGACCGCGTCTTCCACTGCTGAACTCTACTGCTCAAACTGTGGGGCCTACTGCGGCCAGTCAGTAGTAAGAGTGAAGGGATGTCCCGTACACTCCCCTTTGACCAACATCGTCCTCACAAATTTGATGTAGCTTATGAAATATAAAAATTAAAATAAATAAAAACAGAGCAAAACTTTAAAAATTGAAAAAAAAAAAAAGGAAAAAAGAAAATTATAAAGAAGAGGGGGGTAGAAAGATGACTCCCAACTTTTGGGAAAATGGCTCCTAAAATTGGAAGACATTGGGATAGCTGTCTCTGGACCCCCCAGAGATGGTCCTTGGAGTCATCCTCCCAATTCTGCTTAGTCATTCTTCCAATCCTGCTTGAGAATTGGGAGTCAGCAGTGGAATATTTCTAAACAGGAAAAAATAACAAAAGAATAACTACATATCCTTTATATAAGGGTGAAAGGTTACCCTTATATGGGTATGGTTGCACCCTTCTCAGGGTAAAAACTGTCAGTGTACCCTGTTCCCTACAAGGGTATGTTTTACCCTTATAAGGGTATGGCATGTGCCCTCATGAGGGCATATTTTTAACCATATGGAGATATATCTTGTACACTACGGATGTAGTCGGACGGCGAACCGACGTCCGCGCTGACGCTGGCTGGAGGCAATCTGCCACCGCAGTGGGCCTTGGTCGGCTGTACGGTGGGAGGAAAAGCGGCAAGCAGGGCAGACCGCCCCTGACGCCCGTTTTCCTACCAATTTTACCCTGACGTCAAAGCCAAGGGGCAGACTGGCACTTCCGTCGGATTTACAGCCTTCCTGACGGACACGGCGGGCAGTTATGTGCGTACCCCAACGTCAAGTTTATTAGCCAAACTGCCCCTGCTGTCAGATTTTTTGACTTTCTGACCGTCCTGCGGGGCAGCAAACCTTGGTCAGTTTGACTTCGACGTCAAATCCCACCACTTTTTTTTCTGCGGGTCATTTTTAATTATCCGGTTTCCGTTTTTGTTAACCGGGTTTTATTTTTTGTTTCTATTTCATTAAAACAGGGTTTTCTGATTCATACTTTAGTCTTGGTTAACCTGAAGCAAGTTATAATCATAAAGAGGGGAATACATATGTGTAGTTTAAATCACTACTTCTGCCGAGAATAAAAGTATAAACCACAATCGATGTGCAATCGATGCACAGGAAGTCAGTGGAAATAAGGAGAGGGAATGTGCAGTCAAATGTTGGCTGGAGTGTTGTTTGGAGCTGGTTCTGGGAAGCCTTTTCTTGGCATGGCATCCTCAACCTGTTGCAGACTTGGCATAAAAATATTTTCATGGTTGAGATCCTTAAACAACACCTTGTGAGAGAATAATTCAAGGTCCTTTGCAAGGACCAACTCGGCATGCCTCGTTGAAAGACTAGTTGATCGTCAGATAAATTGTGTGTGTGTGAGCGAGACAAAAGATTGACTTACTTTTGTTGAAAGGGGATTGGATTCCCTCGGAGAACATCTAATTGTTGATCGATCAGGTTCCATTGCGTCACACTTTTGGGGTAATGGGACAAGTAGTGGGAAGTTGCTTCCAATTGGAGATGGCTGATTTGGATGCGCTGCTTCCAGGTGATTGCGGCTGGTGCATAGTTTGCTCTGTCTTTCCTAGGGAGAAGCTTGAAGATGATCTAGAAGCAAGCAAAAGTCAACGTCGGATGTTGAGCCATGTATGAGAAGGAACGAAGATGATTGCTGACATGATGGATCAGGTCATCAATGCAGGGAACTGGGCCATCGGGTTGTATCTTTTTGGTACTCAAGATCTGCTGAAGAAGCTTGTAACAAATGCTGCATCAGATAAATGACATTGTTTTCAAATTGAAGAGAATGGATGTCAAGAAGAAGGCTTACCAAGTCTCTTAATTGACATCGGACGTGCTTGACCAACTCATTAAATGCTCCGCAAAAATTGGCTTTTGCTTCAAGGTCTTCGCCAGCATAGCCTTCAGGAAAGTACTTTGCCTTAAAGTCATCGGTTTGATTATTGGCAGAGTCCTGGGTAGTTGTGTATAGATTGAGTTAGTTGATGTTAAGAAACCAACCAAAAGGAAAACGACTCACTCTGGTCAGTTTAAGGAGCGACTTTCTCAAGGGATCTCCATTTTTGTCAAGGGTGGCAGTATAAGCTTCAATGTCAGTCTTTGTTATGAAGAGCCTTGCCTTTTCGCAAATAAAATCCTGTTCAATATGTGAATCAGAAAACGCTCAGAGTGTGCAATGAGTATTGTGGATGAAGTGACCTCACTTTTAACTGGTTTTGGGTTGACAGCACTTGATTCAGAAGATTCAAAAGCCTGGGTTGCTGCAGTGATTGCATAGAAGGTTCTTGCAAATTGCTCGTTGGCGGGACACTGTTGGATTGAGTGTGGTTAGGAGAAGGAAAGACAGAAAAGGCAAAGACTGGACAGCTTACCTTCACCGATTTGGCTGCAAGTGGACCATAGTGATCGTTGAGATGATACATACTTTGAAGCTCCTCAATCAAAGTCTCCACTCTATTGTCTGGATTAGCCATACATTCATCCCCATCCTCAGAGTTGTGATTGCTACGGTTGAAGAGATCAATGTGAGAAGTTCCATGTTGGTTTTCCTTGATATCAATGTCATCGTCTCCAATATGAGGGCGACTTTGAGGATGGTTATTGGAACCAGAATTCAGGTTGAATATGTTTGAAATGTCATCTTCTTCTTCAACATTAGCAGACATGATGAGAATGAGAAGACTGATTAAGATTGTAAGTATAGTGTATCAAGGGAACAAAGGGAAAATGTTAATGGGAATCAAAGATGAGGAAGCTTCAATCTTGATTGTTGCTGTTGGTTTGGTGATGGATTGGAAGAGCCGGAAGAGAAAGATCATGCAGGATTGAATGGTCAAAACACCAATTTTAAACCTGAGAATACTAAAACCAGGATATTGAATTTTTTGATAAACATCCCAAGACACCACACACCATCCAAAGCCAATTGACACAATGCCAAGACACATAAATACGGAGGTGGATTACAACTGTGAGTAATTTCTTTTCAAGACTAAGATCATCAAACAAGAAACAACAATGTTACATTTGTTTTCAAAGGTTTTGGTGAATTCAATACTCCTGAAGGGAAGCGATTTTGTTGCAGGCCTTGCGGGAGTCGGCTCCTCAAGGACAGATTAAAACATACCAAACTTCAAAGCCACCGGGAACACGTATTGGCCTTTGAATCAAACCAACAAACTGTTCCGTTTTTGCCAATCCCAAACACGCAAAAAGCAACTGATGACCGTGTCCAAACAATTCTGGATGAGGAGGAGGAAGATCTTAATCAAGAATTTAACAATACTTTCTTAGATCAAGCCTTTGCGACAGAGGAGGAAAGCGATACACACATGGAAATCAACCTTGATCCAAAGAATGTCCACCCTCCACTGGAAGAATTTACCAAGAACGTCCAAGCCGAGAACTATTGGGACTTAGATGACAGATGCGAGCTTGAATGGACTGATATTCTACCAGATATAGACGATATCTCACAATCTGGAAAAGAGAAAAGGAATGTCGAAAAGGATCAAGAAAAAAAAGGGAGAGACTCACCTTGGTATCCCTTCCACAACAAATTTGTCAGTGTATTCCTGGGCTTTTGCAATTTATGAAGTTGACTTGTTTTGTTTTTGTCTCAAAAGTACCTGGCAGGATTGTTGATTGTCGGATTCCTGCACAAAATAATCTCGCGCTCAATCTACAACCACATCCGACAGGTTCTCCTCACCCTATGTGAATTGAACCTTCCAGGATACGAGGCCCTGAGAAGGCAGAGAAAGAGGATACGTGCAGCTGTACACCACCCTATCACTCAAAAGAATGCAAGCACTGGACAAACTTGCTTTTCCCTCTCTGCAAAAAATATTATTGCGCACGTAAATTTTCATTTTGATTCATGTAAACTCTTATCTGAACAAATTTTAATTCACATCATTATTCCCTCTTTATTTGGGAGTTGTCAAAGCCGTTGGTGATTCCACACTTGGAATTCTTCCCCATCAATGCGCAAGGAAGAAACATCTTCAAGTTATCACAATCCAAGGTCTGGTTAGAAAGCTTATCCCAAACTCAGCGTGTTCAAATGTGCACCTCAAATAACAAACATTACTATATTTTTGAGCCAGTAAAACTCAAGGCATCGCCAAACAAAATCATCCCTATTTTCTTTTTTAAGCTGAATGACCGGCTTTTTTCAAAGTGTATCAAGCCACACATTTCCTTGAGTGATTTCAATGACAACCTCGACAACCTCCTTATCCATATCCCATCAGACATCAAATTTCAAGACCCAAATCTATCAACATTGCCTTTGGAGGAATTTGATTTAATCTACTCAGAAATAAAGACAAAGAATGGAAAGAAGTTGTTGGCTCAGTGTGGGAATTGTATGAAAGGCTTGTAATATTTAATAACTTATAAAATGAGAATGCTTCAATTAACTTGTTGTTCCATTCCTTGTCTTTCAAATTTAGAATTCAACCACAATCAGGCCGTCAACTTGATTACCCTTCCAAATCCTTGGAGGACCAAAGCGTCCAACAAAATCATTTGACATGTACCAATTAACTTGTACTGCAATGATACATCAGGTAATGTTTCAAAGCAATGGCACAAACACATTTCCTATTACTTCACCTTGGCTGGACTTCCCCCCGCAATTTCAAACCAAGAATTCAACTGTCACTTCCTGTGTACATCAAACACCGCTGGAGCTTTGGAAATGGGACAGCTGATTTTACCAGAGCTAAAGTAAGCAGATCAAAAAACTTTATGATACCCATCTGTGCTGACAATTTTTATAGCGAGATGTTAGGCAATGGATATAATGCATACAATGTAGGTATTATGGAGGAGGTCTTGGTCATGACCCCTGTTTTATTGTTCCTTGAGGACTCACCAATGCACGCCGAGGTTACAAATACACCAGTGCCTTCTGCTGCTCTCAATCCATGGCGTTTCTGCATCTTATTGGCTCCTACTTTAGCTGAGAAAGTCACGATGAAATATCTGCAAGAGTTTTTGCAAAGTAGCTTGCATGGTACCCAGGTCTGCACATCAATCTTTTTCTTGAAAAGAAATCATCAGCTTACAACCACTATTTGACTTGTGTTTGATCAGATGTCAAACATATCTCGGAATTGGCCTCAAACAATACAAGATTCTAAAGCGCTCTGGGACTTGGTGAAGGAGAAAAAGAATGAAAAAACCACTGATAAACGTTCAATTGAATACGGCGTGCGAGACCACCTTAATCGTCAATTTGCATCAGAAATCTATCAATCTACAAAACTCCAGAAGGAACTCGCAAAGCAGAACATGCCCATTCCAGAGCACTTGATTTCAGCCTTAGAGACAACACTGTTGCCCAAAAAGCTTCAACAATGTCCTCTCCAGATTCCCCACATTTTTCTGATCATTTTCATCTATTATTGTCCATAGTTGTGATGTATAATTGAGGAGCAATTACACCTTGAACATCTATTATTTTCTAAGTTCAAACCATATTGAATATATGCATTTTAATCAACAAGGTTAACCATTTTTTCAGCTAGCTGAATGAAAACCTCCATCATCACTCAGAACCACCAACTTAGAAGAATCAGACAACTCTGGACAACATCACTCCTCACTACTCAATCATCACAGATCCCATCACATCCCTACGTCATTGTGGTCATTTGGTGTCATCTGATTGAATAGTAAGCAGCTCTTTCCAAGTTCTCTCTTTCTTCAAAGTTCCTCTGAGCTCTTGATCTTTTCATCTATCCTACTCACCTTCTTCTTCAATCTAATAAAGAATCAAACCAATAAACAAATCATCTGTGCTTCTGTGGACTGTTGCCAAAATCCACATAGGTTTCCTGCTACATAACCTTTGCCAGTTTCCTTTGGCATAAAAAAGCAAGGCAGTCTCTGACTGGACCTTCTCTGTTTCTTAAGAGAAGAGGGGTTAAGCTTAGCTGTCCTTAAACCATCCTCCTTTAAGGAGAGAACCAGAATAGCCCATAGAAGGCCAAAGATCAATCATCTTCATAGTTATAACTCTATTATTCTTCTTCCCTTCCTCCCTTTTCATCTTCACAATAGTTGTCCTCTCCTTATCCTTTCTGGAATCAACTATTGTGCCCCCCATTCTTGTGTCCTGTTGTCACAGAAGAGACCCAGGCTCACAATTGGGGGCCTCATCGGGAAATATCTCATCATAGACCTCTCCATCTCATCTTATTCACTCCAAATAAAATCATAAAATACCTAATAAACAAAACAAAACAAAGAAAAAATTTTTTTTTATACCTTCTATCATATTCATTCATCAGATCTTTGAAATCAAAATAACTAGAATTTTATCATAAGGCCTCCTCCTTTCTTTTCATAAAACTCTCTAGAAGTGCTGCCCAAATAATTAATCCTCCTTGAAAGATACTCATCAACTAATCCTTGCTTCTTCTATTCTGCCTGTTACCGCATCACCTTTCTTCGACAAGAAAGTGAAAGAAGTAACTGCCTCAGACTTACTTGTCTCGTCGGATCTATCTGACTCGTCCTACGCCTCGGACTCCTCTGCGAGCGAACCTGAACTCGTACAAGATCAGCCTACAGTAGCTGTAGCCGCCGGGAACTTGATAAATCCGAACGCGTGGACGCCGATAGCTACCCCGAGAGCTCCTATCCCTGAGGAGTATCGCATACCTCCCGAGCACCGCAACTTAAAGCCGCCTCCAAAGCGGAAACAGCCCGTTCGCCGATCCGCTAGGATTCGCGTTACCAAACCTAAAGCTACGGACCCAAAGGGTAGACCCAAGAAAGGAAAAGATCCGTCTAAACCAAAAGGTTCAAATTTTCCTGACTATCTTTAAAACCTCCTCTTATATTAAAATCACCGAAAACTAAGAGAAAGATTGTGTTATTATTATTTTTCTTTCTCTTGCAATATGGGCGCTCACCTCAGAAATGGCAAGAACATTTCTTTCGAGCAACAAGCCGCTGCCGCAGCCAGAGAACAACAACGTGCAGAACAGCTGCGAACCAGGCTCCCCAATGCCCAACTCAACGCTGAACGAGCAAGCGGTTCCGACGACCAATTTGTCGTCCACGGCAGAGACCAGCAGGTCCCAGGTAGCTTCCCAGGCCAACCTGCCCACGGCGGACCATCAAGCTCACCCGCCGCAACCTTCGGTGAAAGAGGCAGTGCAGAACTACCCAGCGAATCCTTCAGCTCCGGTATACGCCAGCCTATTCCCCCATCCCAGGGAATTAACCAGGGATCAAGGGAGGAATACTCCCTTAGCCCTGCCGCGCTCGAGCGCCTTCGCCAAACTAGAGAGCAGCCTGCCCCCGCTGATGGGATTCGAAGAGCTAGATCAGTTGGAGCCGACGAGCCTAGAGGACCATCTATTCGACCCGCACCGTGGGGTAGCCCCGTCGGAGATCAACTCCAGAGCCACTTCTATAGCCCTGGCTTCAGCTCGCTCCACGCCCGTCCCTGCGCCAGTGGACCGCCAAGAATTCCTAGTCACGCGCAGAGAAGCACCTCCACGACCCCCATCGCAAACCGCGCAACCTCTCAGAGCCAGGGGATCAGCCACTCCCATGCAGAACCAGCTAGTTCTGCGAGAGATGACAGAAGCGCCCCAGCCCCAGGATCAAGTGACTACGATGTCCAATATCCTGCACGGCCAGTGGCTCTTATTCATCAACTCCGAGGAGAACAGGGATTTCCACATGATGCGGATTGCCCTGAATCAAGCTATCATCACGCAAGACGCGTTGGAGACAATGATAGGTACCTCCGACATGTTGAAGATAGCGGACGGCTGGAGTGCGAGAGACGAGCTTTGCCGCCTGAACCAAGCCCACCCACCGATGTTACACCCGCAAAACGCAGCCCCCCCCACTACTCACCATCAAACCGCGTTGGCTATAGAGCCAGTGACCTACCAATATACCCAGGAGCTGTTGAGCGACCACCAAGACACGCCGATGCGGCCAGCTACAGCCAACCAGCAGATGGCGCCTCCACCACCGCCACCCCCTATGAGGGCGCCCGTGCCAATGAGACCCGTTACTGGACACCAGGCCGAGCAGAACCTAGCCGCCCCTCCTATACCCCCGCGCCTAAACGAGCATCAGGCGTACCCACACCAGATGGTGCACAGACCTCAGCCCACGAGGGACCAATACTACCACCAGGGCTACTACGAGGGCCAGCCACCTCTACCCCCGCTGGACCACTCTATCCACGCGCCGCAGCATCCACTTGCACAGGGATATCAAGGCCGCCAGCACCGAGGTCATCCATACCGCCGACCATTCCAGAGGAATTGGCAGAGACGCCCCGACCCCATCTCCAGCATGATTGAGATGGGCAACTTCCTAATGAGAGCAGAGAGAGTCATGGGCCGTATGCAGCGTTTGAGGAACAGAGGCGGGAGAGGTTACCGCGGCAACAGAGGGAACAATCAATTCCATCATCCCCCCAACTTCCCTCAATAAAAAGCAATTCCATTCCTTCTCTTGAGCTATTGTCAGAAGAATCTCTTAAAGAATATTCTCTGAAGAACATTAATAGTGAATTTGTTAATGAAGCTCCCTTACTCATAGAAGATAAATTAAAAGATCTGTTTTCTCAATTTCTATCTGAGTTATCTGGTACTATGGAAACATTCCCTGGTACTTTGCTTGAATCATGTGTGTCTAGACTGAGTGCTTCCATCCAAGAAATAATCACAGCAGATGTTATCCCTGCTCTATTTGACAGAGTTTTCAAACACTTGAATGAGTTCCCTATGACCTCTAGTAAAAGTGAGAAATTACAGGACTTTGTTAATGACAGACTTGATAGCCTACAGGACATTGTCATAGGTTTGAACTCTGATAATACCTCTGGGATAGAGAAGGTGAGTAATAATGTCAAAGACCTTGAAAATGAAATGTCCTCTTCTCTCAGATCAATGAGAGTGCAGATCAGTGATAGTGAGGAGAAAGAAAATATGAGGTTTGAGCAAATTAAAAGAAGATTAAGTGATTTCCATTCATCTATGAATACTATGAATACTAAGCTAGATCTCATAGTCAACAATATTCAGAAGAATGAAACACCCCAAATGAGATACAACAATCCTTTGATGAATGAGTGGAATTCTCAACCTGAACCCCAGAACAGAGGAAATGTACCCCCACCTCCTCCCTCCCCTCCTAGTAATAGACAGGAAAACCAAAGTGCCCATCAGAGGCAACAAGATCCCCCTGCTAGTGCAGCAGAAGTGACAACAAACTCCCCTGCATGGGAAAAGGAGTTTCCTTTCATCAAACACAATGATGTTGACCCTGAGATGAGGAAAGAATTATGGAAGTCCATCCCTAAAACCAGTGAGTGGGATAAATTCTCTGGAGAGCTTCCTTATAACCATGAGCTATGGTTAAAGAACATAGATGTGTTTGTTGAAGACTATTGCATGTTAGACCATATGGTTATCAGCAGACTTACTGCCCTGTTCACAGATACAGCTAAGAATTGGTACATTGGGATAAGAGATATTCATGGAAAGAAATCTTGGGCTTGGTGGAAGAATACCATCCGTAACAAGTTTGGCACTCACAACTGGAAATGGAAAATGCAACAAGAGTTTGAGAAAGACCATTTTACATTTGACAACAAGAAAGTACACAAATGGTTTAACACCCAAAGAGAAAGACTCAGAGCATTCCAACCTGAACTCAGTGAATACTTGATTTGTGAGAAAGTTCTGAAACAGTGCCCCGGTAACTTAGAGCATGCTGTGAAGAGTAGATACAAAAAGGATGCAGTTGACATGAGCTTTGAAGAAATGGTCATCATCATAGAGGAAGTACTTGACAGAGCCATGAGACAAAACAAACCTACCACTTCCTACTCCTCTACTCAGAACTCTAAGCCCTCTTGGAGGTATAACCCTCCTAGCACTAAGGTAGAACCTAGCAAAACAGAGGTTGATGCCAAGAAACCTTCCAATGCTACTGCTCAGACCACCAAGTCTAAAGATGTCTGTAATTTCTGTAGACAACCTGGCCACTATTCTAGAGAATGTCCCAAGAGGAGACAGAGGATCAATGAGGTAGGTATGACTGCTGAAGATTATGACAACAATGACCAAGAGATTGATGATAACAACCTGTCCCCCAAAGATGAAGTAGAAGAGTCCCCAGACCAGCAAGAACACAATCAATTAATCCTGGCCATGAACCAAGACAGAGATTATAATGATTATGACCCATCTGGTCCTATTCATAATGATTTCTATGGTTTGGCAATTGAATGTGAACCACTAACAGAGTATTCTATTGCTGAAATACAAGCTGAGTCTCACCAACCCCAAACTTGGAATAACAATTGTCATTCCCCTCACATTGAGGATGCCAGACTCATGAGATGTAAACCTGATAAAGGCAAAGCTCATTTAATTGGGTTTCAGACTATCACCCCTGTCCTGATCAATCACCAGGAATACCCTTGCTTATTAGACAGTGGAGCTTCCTGCTCTATCATCAGCAAACAACTTCTACTGAAAATCTTACCTGATTGGGAATCCTCACTCATGCCAATCACCCATGCAAGATTCCATAGCTGTAGTGACCAACTGAAAGCCCTAGGGATTATAGAACTGGCCCTCATCTTCCCCCATACTAGAGGATCAGTCAGAATTGTAGCAGAATTTGTAGTTATGGAAAATGCTAGGATGCAGTACTTGATTGTAGGTAATGACTACCAATCCTTGTATGGCTTTGATATCACCAACAGCAAAGAAAGATACTTCACCATTGGGAATGAAAATAAGAAAAAGAAATTCAGTTTGAGATCTGATTTTCAAGAGAAGACCCCTGTATCATCTGAAATATCTGCTCTGAAGAAATCTGACCCCCAAATGGATAAGTTTGTCCAAGAAGAGCTGAGTGATGCAAAATTATATGACAAATTGACTCTAGATCAGAAACAAGCCTTGTTTACCACCCTCTTCAATAATAAGACCGCTTTTGCAGACACCACTCACCCCTTAGGAGCAGTGAAAGGTCATGAAGTACACATAAAGTTGACCACTGAAAGACCTTACCCCCCTCTGCTTAGAAGACCTCCCTACCCTGCTAGCCCTAAGAGCAGAGAAGCTTTAGAGGAACACATAGAGGAACTAGTGAGATTGAATGTTCTGAGAAAAGTTGGCCACAATGAGGTGGTGGAAATCACTACTCCAGTCATTATAGCCTGGCATAATGGCAAGTCTAGAATGGTTGGTGACTTCAGAGCCCTAAACACATACACAGCTGCAGATAGATATCCCATCCCAAAGATCAGTGAGACCCTCACCAATCTAGCAACAGCCAAATTCCTCACCAGCATGGATGTTCTTAAAGGTTTCCACCAGAATGTCATAGCCCCTGAATCCAGGAAATACCTGAGAATCATTTGCCATAAAGGCATATATGAATATCTGAGGATGCCCTTTGGGATTAAGAATGCACCATCCCACTTTCAAAGAATGATGGACATTGAGTTCAGGAGAGAACTAGCTGAGAAATGGGTCATCATATAGATAGATGACATCATCATTATGTCCAACACCTGGGAAGAGCACCTCCTCAGGATTGAAAGAATCTTGAAAATTGTCATCAACATGAATATGAAAATATCTCTGAAGAAATGCAACTTTGGTTTCCACCAGATTAAAGCTCTTGGCCATGTTGTTTCAGGAATTGCCATTGGGATAGACCAAAATAAAGTAGCGGCAGTGTTACAGAAACCCACTCCTGCAAACAAGAAAGAGATTCAATCATTCCTTGGCTTTGCTGGGTATTATAGACAACACATTGACAGATTTGCTGAAATAGCCAGACCCTTGACTGAAATTTGCAAACTAGAAACTGTGTTTGAAATGACCCACCAAAGACTAGCAGCTTACAATCTGTTGATAGAGAAATTGACTTCAGCTCCACTTCTCTTGTTCCCAGACTGGCAACTACCCTTCAAACTCTATGTTGATGCCATCATGACAGGCCTTGGAGCTGCCCTACACCAAGTTCAAATAATTGATGGAATTAAAAGAGAGGGACCAATAGTATTCATCTCTAGGCAGTTGAAAGACTCAGAAAGTAGATATGGAGCAAGTCAACTTGAATGCCTATGCCTAGTTTGGGCCTTGGATAAGCTACACTACTACCTTGACGGCAGTGTATTTGAAGTAATTACAGATTGCACAGCCCTGAGATCCCTGTTGAATATGAAGACCCCTAATAGACACATGTTAAGATGGCAAATCTCCATCCAAGAATACAGAGGCAATATGACCATCCAGCACAGAGATGGCAATATACACAAGAATGCAGATGGACTCAGCAGGTGGGCTCTCCCAAATGACCCCAGCAATCCAGCTTATGACCCAAAGGAGGATAAAGAGGATGACAAGTTCCCCATAATGAACATAATGGGCATCCATATCACCACTTTCAAATCTGAATTTTTTGACTCTGTAAGAGAAGGATACCAGAAAGACAACAATACTGTGATCCTGCTACAACTTCTGGTGAAAGATTGCAAAGACAATGACCTATCCCATGGATTAAGTAGCACTTGGGCAACTTCTTATGCAGAAGGAAGATTTTCCCTGTTTGATGGCCTCATATACCACCGGGAGAAGCATAACTCTGTCCTAGTAATAGTAGATAAATTGACTATCAATGATATTCTACATGAATGCCACGACAGTGTCTATTCTGGACACCTTTCGGAAGATAGAACCATAGAAAAGGTAGCAGACACAGCCTGGTGGATCAACTGGAGGAAAGATACCTCTGAATACTGCACCTCATGTGATAGATGCCAGAAAGCCAACAAAGCTACAGGGAAAAGATTTGGCTTACTGCAGAAGATCCAAGAACCATCTAAGCCATGGGATATCATAAACATGGATTGGGTTACTTCTTTATCCCCAGGAGGAGCTGCCAGCTACAACGCTTGCCTTGTTGTAGTGGACAGGTACTCAAGAACCCCAATATTTGTTCCCTGCTTCAAAGAAGACTCTGCCATGGATACTGCCATCCTCTTCTGGAACAGAGTAATGCCAAGAACAGGTATCCCCAGAATAATCATCTCTGACAGAGACCCCAAATTCACATCTGAATTCTGGACTGGACTGCACAGCATGTTAGGCACAAAACTTGCATTTTCTACTGCTTATCACCCACAAACAGATGGACTAGCAGAAAGAATGATCCAGACCCTGGAAGATATGATAAGAAGATTCTGTGCTTATGGGCTAGAGTTCAAAGACAATGATGGCTACACACATGACTGGGTTTCCCTCCTCCCCATTCTTGAATTAGCTTATAGCACCAGCATTCACTCTACCACTGGCAAAGCACCAGCACTACTTGAAAAAGGGTGGATACCAAATCTTCCCAGAGACTTCATCAAGCAAGGCCAAATTGATATCCACCCCACTGCTGGTACTTATGCCAAAATGTTTGAAAATGCAAGGAAACATGCTGAACAATGCATTGTAGATTCCACCAATTACAATAAAGAAAGATGGGACAAAAGCCACAGAGAACCTGAGTTTAAAGTAGGAGACAAAGTCTTAATCTCTACAGCAAATTTCACTAATCTAGCAGGTCCAAAAAAGATGAGAGACTCCTTTGCTGGACCATTCATAGTTAAAGCATTGCATGGTAAGAATGCAATTGAAGTTATCTTAACAGGAGAATTCAGCAGAAAGCATCCAACTTTCCCAGTCAGCCTGATCAAACCATATCATGATCCATCCTCCGAGAAGTTCCCTTTGAGACAGAAAGTAAGAGTAGTTATTCCTCCAATTGACCAGCCTCCCAAAAGCAAGATCATCTTGAAAATACTCAGAGAAAAAAGACTTAGAGTAGATAATAGAGATGTAAAGATGTACCTTGCCAGATACAAAGGACTAGGGGCAGACCAAGATGAGTGGCTACTTGAAAAGGACATACCTGATGCCTCTACTCTGTTAAGAAAATTCAGGATTGAAAAGAGAGCCATTAATTGACCTAATAAGCTGATGTTCTGAGAGAACATAACCTCTTTTGGTGGTAGGGAATGTCAGCCTTAGAGACAACACTGTTGCCCAAAAAGCTTCAACAATGCCCTCTCCAGATTCCCCACATTTTTCTGATCATTTTCATCTATTATTGTCCATAGTTGTGATGTATAATTGAGGAGTAATTACACCTTGAACATCTATTATTTTCTAAGTTCAAACCATATTGAATATATGCATTTTAATCAACAAGGTTAACCATTTTTTCAGCTAGCTGAATGAAAACCTCCATCATCACTCAGAACCACCAACTTAGAAGAATCAGACAACTCTGGACAACATCACTCCTCACTACTCAATCATCACAGATCCCATCACATCCCTACGTCATTGTGGTCATTTGGTGTCATCTGATTGAATAGTAAGCAGCTCTTTCCAAGTTCTCTCTTTCTTCAAAGTTCCTCTGAGCTCTTGATCTTTTCATCTATCCTACTCACCTTCTTCTTCAATCTAATAAAGAATCAAACCAATAAACAAATCATCTGTGCTTCTGTGGACTGTTGCCAAAATCCACATAGGTTTCCTGCTACATAACCTTTGCCAGTTTCCTTTGGCATAAAAAAGCAAGGCAGTCTCTGACTGGACCTTCTCTGTTTCTTAAGAGAAGAGGGGTTAAGCTTAGCTGTCCTTAAACCATCCTCCTTTAAGGAGAGAACCAGAATAGCCCATAGAAGGCCAAAGATCAATCATCTTCATAGTTATAACTCTATTATTCTTCTTCCCTTCCTCCCTTTTCATCTTCACAATAGTTGTCCTCTCCTTATCCTTTCTGGAATCAACTATTGTGCCCCCCATTCTTGTGTCCTGTTGTCACAGAAGAGACCCAGGCTCACACTTGAAGTCTGATATTCCACAGCATATAGTGGATCTGGACAGAGATGATCCGGGATCTTTATTAAGTCCATATCTGAAACTTAATGGTACAATGAAATCGTTTCTATTCCTCTTTCAAATTTGTTATTTTGAATTAAAAGCCGACTCTTCTTACCATGGTACCAGGACTTGATGGAACAAAGCACACTCCCGTTGAAATCCTTCATGTCTTCTCGCTTGGTGTGGTGAAGTACCTTTTCCGTGATTTCATGAATCATCTCAAAGCTGAAGAAAAAGATGAACTTGTTGCGTTATGGCAATCCTTCAACCCAGATTCCTTGAATATGGCTTCACTAAAACCGCTTGGTCTTGTGAAGTACTCCACAAGTTTAGTCGGTAAAGATTTTAAACTCATAGTTCAAGCGGCACCATTCTTGTTCTTTTGATTCATGGACGAGCCGAGACAAAAACTCTGGCATGCTCTTTGCCATCTAGCCCCGCTGGTCTTCCAAACCCATATTGAAAATATGGAAAAGTTTCAAATCAATCTCAAGAATCGCATCAACACTTTTTTATACCACGTTGTCCAATCTACGGCTCAGTGGATTAATAAACCAAAGTTTCACATGTTGCTCCACCTTCCGGAATCTATTTTACACTATGGGACTGCCAATCTCTTTGCTACCAAGAAGTTCGAAAGCTATAATGGTATCTTACGCAACACATCAGTTCACTCAAATTGTCAGAGTCCCGGTCAAGATATTGCCATCTCTTTTAGCAGCTATCATTCCTTCCAACATATACTTTCTGGCAGTACCTTTTTTGATACACATACAAAAAAATTTACCAAGGCATTGTCTAATGTAACAGATATCTTTTCCCTTAATCCAAACATTCAAGCTCTATTTTGCTACAATCATTCTATTGCCAAACCCAATCAATCTTTTCCTTCACTCAAAAAAGAAAAGGTCTCCAAAGTTGATACCCTGCAAGCCCCAGAGAATCTCAGGAATCATTACTTCAATCATGACATTCACCAAGTCTTGGAGCTGAACTTGAACAAGAAAGAAATATTGAAGAAGAACATTTTTGTTTTGGTTAGTTGATTGACTTCATTTCTTTGAAATCACTGTGACTTGCATGTCTGAAATATTGCTCTCCATGACCAATTCAACAGTTTGATCTCCCTTCGGATCAAAATTCAGGAAACAAAACTGTTGGTTGCATCAATTCTATCTGGTCTATTCAAAAGCCTTCTCATCCGTGTAGGTGTAGGTACATGCTCCACACGAGTATACTCAAAAAGAAAACCAACATAAACCAGTGGTATCAAATGGCGGAGTTTGAGGTCACGGAAAATTCTCTCTTTGTCAATGCTAAGGTACACATTTGACTGATCAGTTTTCTCATTGCATCGTCATGTTGACTTGGGTTGAATTTTACAGGAAGTTCTAAGTTCATTGAACTTGCAGCATAACTGCCACAATGGTAATTGTCAACTCACAAAGACGCAAGTCATGAGGGTGGAGAGGCACAACAGCCAGGTCAAGGCAATGGAGGTGACACATGAAGACAACAAAAAATTTATCTTAAATTCTTGCTCCTTGCGAGCTATCGAATTCCATCAAAGAACGTCCGGACTCAAGTTGGAAACCGTGGAACCACTTCAGTGGGTGAACGCATTGCATGATGGCCTGAATAAGTGGAAGGCCAACAAGAAGAAAAGAAAGACAGTTGTTCCTGTCAGCAATGCAGCCACGCAAGTCGATCCGGCATTTCTCATATAATTTTCATCTTAAACTCACTACTTATCCTTTTGGTGGGCCATACCACTAGATTCTGGTGAATCACAATCTCTGCTAGCCATTCGTAATCTAACGGTTGTGTTCAAATTAGGCAATTGATTGTATTTCTATGAACAAATTAATATTAGTTTCTATGTGAATATGGTTTCAATCAAATCACAATATACATATCAACAAGGTAATGAAACATACGGATTGAGGCTGTGTCAGCTTGCTACTATGACAGAGCCAACCTGACAAAGGTAACATAAAATAGAGACATTATTACTACAATATTAAGACCCATTTATATGACTAATAATGTACAAAAAAAATCAGTTTACTTATTTTTATCCAATAAAGCTTAGCAAAGTCCTGGCACCATAAAAATAGGTAATAAATTAAAATAACAACTACTTTTTACAAAAATACTAAATAACTTCTAAACCTTGAGGGAGCCTTGTTAGTGCCAATCTCCCAAATTGGCCACATTGCGCTGAAAACCAGTTACTACATGCACACAGGCAGAAAGGTCCTCCACTATGAGTGAAATTAGTATATATAGAGCCCTCTTTCCACGCCAAGAGTTGCTCCCCATCATCAATTATTATTACAGTCAATCAGTTACGCCGTGTCCTGTCCTTATTTCAGTTACTCTGCCCTGTTTTTCCTGTTTTATCCGTGGTGTTCTCATTAAATTAACCATCCTACGTGTCCATCTCCTGCGCAGAAACCCTTCAATCTACCCAGCAGCTCTACTTCACCCCCCTACGTGGCTTTTTGGCTTGAAAGAAGCAATAGTGAGTACTTCTTTCATCCTTCTGTCCCCATTCTGGTTCCTTAATTGGAAAAGCACTTTGGTACCACCTTCTGTTACACAGAAACCCATTGTTTGCTTAATCAGATACCACCCTGCTTTGCAGATCTCTGATTTAGAGGGCACCTACAAACACCCCTGCGCCAGCAGGCCCCTCTATAAAAAAGAATTATATTCTTTTTATCTCTTCTTTACTACTTTTCTATGTGAAATTACCCCACTTTACCCTTCATTTGCAGTCTTATCACCTTGTGTAGCTAAAAGGTACTAGCCCTTGGCATCACAGAGGCTGACAGGCTGTTTGCCTCCTTTCTTTTCATTCAATCTGAGCGTTTGGATATGTTCTCTCCTTTTCTTGCGCTCAGCTTTGGTGTCGGACGCCGGTATGTTGTTCAAGATGGTTAAGTTGCTGGGGTTTCTGACTCTTTCTAATGTGGCTTCAGTATGGTAACAATGGACTTGATCAATCAGAAATGGATGATCTCGATTGTTACTGGGAAACCTAGGATGTTGGTCGATCACAAAAGGATGATCGAAGCTGTCGCTTGGAAAGCCAGATGACCAGTCAATAACCAATGGACAGTTGACATTGGCCCCAGGGAGTATTGCTGGAGATCTGATGAGCGGCCCTGTGATTTGAGTATGCGTGTTGGTCATGTTGGGTGTCCTGGAGTGGTGAGCGCTGGTCTTCCCTGAGTCAAGTAAATCCTTATGCCATCATACCAACTGCTTGATCACCGGGATGACTTGGGTGAAGGGTCAAGCTGACAGCGTCTAACTGCCAAAGAGGATCAGGTCTGATGGGTCCGCAGACCATTCACGAGGTGGAAACGGCAGAGGACTGACCCGTCTGATCACTGGTCAGAAGGGTTGGTGTATTTCTTTGGGCAGCCGACCCACCAAAGACCCCAACGGTCTGCCAACCATGCTACCCAAGTGGGCAGATGGGTTGGCTTGGCCCCTGAGCCGAGCCGCCCATGCTGCCCGGAGTGTCGGCATGGGCAGACTGCCTTCCCTGTTGGGAAGGGCCGCCCGACGGAGGGTCAGAGTACAGGTCCGGCTGACTAGTTGGGCATCCCGACGTCAAGTCAGGGCGGGCCGTCCTGAATCCGACGGACCGGCCAGCCCGACGCGCGACTCCTTGGCCAAGTGGAGCCGCGGTGTACCCTTATAAGGCACTTGACTCCACAACCCATTCAACTCAACACCAAACCACCCCAAAAATGTTGCATGCCAGTACCCCAACATCTGCTGGTGTGACTGTACCTCCAGAAGTATGGGCACAGATGCAGCAAATATTTGCAACATTTGGTCCTCCAAATCACACCATTCCTCCATTGGCTCCCATGGTTGCTTTGGTTGTCTCCCAATTGACTTCATCTGATGAAACAGAAACTTGATTCAAGCCATCAGTTTCTACATCAAATGATTCCTACAATGAAGAGGAAGATCATGAAGTTGAATTAGCTCTCTCTCTGCATCTGAACAACTCCATCAACATTAAATCACCTTCTTGCAAAAACAGTTGGGTTAAAACTTGCAAAAAAATTGCAAAAACAACACCCCAGCTCAATCAATGTTGCCTCTGAATCTCACAACATCAACACATCTGCTCCAAATGGCTAATTGATTACAATACAAAGCTCAATGAGTACAACTAAAGCACAGGCAGTGAGTAACCTCAACTTAAGATCATTTATTTTTCTACTCAATTGATTGATTGATCAATTTTTTTTATTCAGAACCGTTGGATCCTCCCCCTTGATCTCAGTTCTTGACAATGTTCAAACTTCTCTGCTTCTGTCATAGATGGGCTAAAGAGCATGGATACACAGTTTTCAAGTCCCAATCAAATGCCAACAAGAACATCTACATCCATTGTGATGGCTTGGGCAAATATTGTGGCTCAACAATGAATGCATTGGGGAGGAGAACCGCTGCCTCAAAGATGATGTGTCCTTTTGCAGTCAAAGGTTCAATCCCCACCAGCAAAAATATTACCAACAAGACATGGACCTCAACACATCAAACCCCATCACAAAGCTTCTTCCAAACCGTCTTCCCATACGTCTCACCAGAAGATCATCCCCGGGAAATAAATTGAAATACAAAAGCTCTTGCAGTCAAACCCTCAAGCCAACTCAGATCCTACTTCAGCTTTGAACCTCCAATAATGAAATTTATGCAACTAAAAAGACAGTTAGCAATGCACTTCAGAAGATCTGTTGCAAGGATTTGAACAGCTGATTCCCCATTGAAGCTCTATCATGTGTCTGGAAGGAAAAAACTGATTGTACAATGCAAATGTGAAAGATGATGGGGTAGTACCAAATCTCTCTTTTGCTCACCCTGGATCAATCCATCTTGCTTGGATAAATCATCAAGCGGCTCTCTTGGAATCAACATACAAGACAAACCAGTATAAACTGCCTTTGCTCCATGTCATTGGTCAGTCCGCATCAAACCAATTCTCTTCCATTGCCTTTTGTTTCTTGGCTTGCAAGGACAGTGAAAGCTACATATGGGCAATCAACAACCTCAAGAAGCAGTTCTGGATATTGCAGAGGATACCCAAGGTCTTTGTGACTGATTGCAACAATGCCTTGCATGGCTGGCCAAGATATTTTGGCACTCACAAGTAAACCTTTGTACATGGCACATCAACAAAAATATCACCACCAACATGAAGGAATATTTCCCTTCCTCTTCATCAGGAAATGAAAAAAATAAACAGGATCCTTGGAAGGAGTTCATGTCCCTCCAGGGCCAAGTCACCTGTGCTAAAACTGCTGAGATATACTTTGAACAATACAAGGTGAAGAAACACTTCAAAGCTCTCCCAGACGCTATTTAATACATTGAGAGATTGTTGATCCCTATTAGAGAGCTCTTTTTTGTTGCGTGGGCATGTCATCATCCCCATCTCCAAAAACTAAAAACCTCTTTTTTTAAATTGGGTCACACCTATGTCAAGATGTTCATCGAAAACTCAACCAGAGACTTACTAAGTGTCTTCAAGCCGTTAGCTCTTTCAGTCAACACTCAAATCAACCAAGTCCATGAGTTGATTGGTAGAGATGCTTTCAAGATCCTGGTAAATATACCAAGGTGTTTCATTTCCCTTCTTTGGCAACATCTCAACATCTTCAATCAAGGAGTGTCTTCAAAAATTCAACGACCTTAAAAACTTGAATCAAACTGAACCTTGCTTGTAAACACTAACAATTGGTGTTGGGATTCCTTGTGACCACAAGATTGCCAAGCAGTTGGAAAAAAAATGAAGTGTTGGATCTGACTGATTTTCACCTTCAATGGAATCTGAAATACAATTCCAAGATCATGGTAGGTTTCTTCATTCTCAAGATGATCAAATAGATGTCTGATTTAATTTGATTCCTTGACTTTCAGAGATCTGACACACCCAAAATTGACTTGGACAAGGAATTTTCCAATTGATATTTTGGGATCCACAAGGCCTGCCAGGCTTTTTTTTGGTTTTTGTTGTAGAAATCAATTGCTCAGTGGTATCTGGAGCTTGGCCATTGTTGACTTTGGTGAGCTTGGATACTTGATAGGTTGGTCCCACTTTGGTTTGCTTCTTCTTCTTTTCAATGCCCATCAATTGTTTGACATTTATGCACTTCTTAGCTTGAGAACCGTACTCAAAAGCCACGCCCCTCATGATGTCATTCCAGTCCTCTTGCAATACCTTGACAAACAAGTATAGCTCAATCATTCCAACCATGGGACACTTTTTCCCCGTGCTGCATGTCAAAAACAAGTAAATTCTGGTACTGTTTTCATGGACAGAGAGTGAAAATTACCTGAGCATATAGTAAAGTTGATGCACACTCTCCTGAGAATTGTTAGTGTCAGGAAGTGTGCCCTTCTTGCCTTCTGGAAGATCTTGAATCTGCTGCCTGCATGGGAATAGCATTGCCTCCATGCTGGCCATTGTCCACCAATCCAACCAGCATTTGGTTTTGGGAAATTTATGGAAAATAAGGTCAATCTTCTCCTTGTGGGTCAAACCACCCTTGTGATATTTCTTGAGAAGGTCCAACCACATCTAATGGAACTCATTCTGATAACAACACCGCAACCAATACGCTACGCTACAAAAAGCGCCAATAAAGCGTAGCGCAGCGCATTCCCGCTTTTTTCTATAAGAAAAAGCAAAAGCTGTTGTGCCAAAACGCTACTTTCAGCGCCAGCAAAGCGCCCCACACACTACAGCAATTGTCACCTGCGCATAGCGCAGCGATTTTTTTTGCTTTTGCTACAGTTCAGCGAAGCGAAAGCGTTTTAGCGGGAAGGGCGCTCTTTTGCGCTATTAGCAAAAAGAGCGCAAAAAAGCGGCTAATTTGATGAGATGCACCGCGGTTGTACCGTTGGGTTGGAACCCACAAATCCAACAGTAAAATTGTGACACATAGAAAGGCCTTCCTGACATTAGTAAGCTATAGTAATACGTAAATATATAAGCAATAAGAAGAAAAAATACAAAAAAGCATTTCAGTGACATATTTTTGCTGAAATAGCGGTGTAGACTCTATTAAAGCAAGAAGCAAAGCGCTTTGCCGCTACTGGCCACTACGCTCACTGCGCTAAAATGTTGAAATTTTTTGGCTGATTTCAATCAGCAAAAAGCGAAGCGGCAACACTGCTTCTGTTAGCGTAGCTTAGCGACACCTTTTCCACTATGCTTGCCGCTTTCTTCAGCGTAGCGGTTGCGGTGTTGCTGATAATTAGCAGGGCCAGTAATCACTTGACACTTAACATAGAAGAGATGATTATCTTCTAAACTTTTCCTCAGCAGCCACAACGGCTTGATTCCTTATAATCTGGGTTACCTGAGAGCAAAAGTGTTTGTGACATCCTTTGAGTTGCCTGAGAGCTTCTTGATGATCATTTTCCCGGTGTGGTATCCCAAATATGTCACAATATTTTCAGTTTTGTTTTCTTCTCATATTTTTCATATTTTTCTTTCTTTTCTTCTCTATTTCTCACTTTTCTCATATACCCACTCAAAAATCAGCTGATGTTCTGCAATAATCAGAATCTGCGGCCAAATCTACCCCAAGACACCACTCATGGAATCCCCAGGGCTCAAGAAGGGCAGAAGTTATGGACAAGTCAACATATCAACATTGGGGCTTGATAGCGGCATGCCCGAAGGGCGTGCGCACGCCTATCCGCACGCCCAGAAAAAATGGCGTGCAGCCGCTGCACGCCGCTTTGGAAAGGCGTTGTCAGCTTGCCACTATGTAAGAGACAAGCCAACATAGTAACAAAAGTAACAAAAGATATATAACAAAATAATTCATAGTAACAAAATAACAAAACATATAACAAAATAATTAATAACTACTAAACTAATAACAATATTGTAAAAAGAATTTCAGAAATGGATTCTACACTAAAATTAACCTAGGGTCACTCACCAAAATGACCCCTCAAATATGACTCCTTCTAGGACTTATACAATATAACATAAACACTTATAACAAATAAATAAAAATACAAAAGACCTGTCACACATGTACAAAAACCTTTAAACACATGTAACAGGCCCCAGAGACGAAAATACTAATGACATCATAAGATCTACTAGCTCTGGGAAAGTGCCATACAAATGTGATCATCAATAAAGATCCATTACTCACACGGATCTCCTACTGATCTGGCCCAAGGAAGATCTACCAAATGATCCACTCAATAGATTGGTTGATCCAAGATCAGTCCCCTGCTATATTCAAGCTCTCAGATTTCGTCCCCAAGGGTCTCTTAAGAACATTTAAAGACCCTTGAGTCCCCCCTTTTGAGGATTCCCCAGCTTTATCATTACCACTGAAAATTATCACTCAGCATTGTCCACTAGCTTATAGCCTTGTGTCCAACCTTGTGAACCTTCAGCATATTATTTAGCCCTCTTCCAGCGTCCACAGAACACTCACCATCATCACCAGCCACTTCTGTTACTCTGTCACCCACCTTGGAGGATTTCTGTAACAAGAAATAGTGAGTATCTTTCTTGTTACCAATTCCTCCCCACCATATATCCTGGGCACAATAAACACCCCTGCTTGCAGGCCCCAGAAGATCAGCTTACAAGTCAAAACCACCCTGTTCACAGGTCCTGATTATTAGAGGGCACCCCAAAACACCCCTGCTTGCAGGCCCCTCTGGAATATTACATATTCCGCAAAATCCTCATTTTTATTATTATTTCCACGTCCCAAAAGGACTCTAAAATTCCCAAAACTCATAAAAAATATTATTTTATATTTTTTATAACCTTATCTATTTATTTTGCCGGCCGTGTAGCTAGAAGGTTCAGTCCTTGGCATCACGTAGCCTGACAATTGGGGGTCTGGCCGGGAATTATTTTTATCTTTTACCCAAAAGATAAAAACCCGCTTTTTTTCATTTCTGCCGTGTTTCCGCCGCGCACGTCCAAAATTCAAAACCTGTGAAACTGAACTAAGTTCCGTGATTCTTCTACCTTCCCATATTCGAAGGCGGAGGACATACCGCCAGTTCAAACCTCACCTTCTACCACCTACACCCCTCATACCTCACCCCGACCTTGAACAACACCAACCATTCTACTCACCTTGCCTCCCCAGTATCCTAGCAATACCCATCGGTGAGTAAAAACATCTATATCTCCCTACCAAAATAACCTATACTGACCTTTTGCTCGCATCTACTCACCTAGATATCCGAAACTACTCAACATCGACCATACCTACCTCCAGAAAAGTGCTTATCCTCGCATCGATTGTACCTACCTTCTGGCCCGACTCTTTTATCCTGGAGATAAAAGAGACCCCTAAAGTTAAAAGGTTTGAACAACTCGTCCTCTCCTTCTCTATCATTCTCCACTACAACAAACTGATACTTTGGCTTCTCTGCTTTAGTGACGCCCGCCGAGACCGCCCAGCTAGTTAGATACTGGATCGACCGACTGACACGAGAGAAAGAATTGTACATCGCGTCTATCGAGCCTTCTCCATACGACCTATTACCCTACGAAGCGAAACTCTCGATTGCTCTCAGAAGAATCGAAGAACAGAAAGACCTTGATCTCGAATATCAGATTGCATTCAACAATCTGGTTAGATCCCACGCCGAGACTAGACGCCAACGATACTTAGAAAGGAGTGAGTCTTCTGTTTCTCTCATCTATATTAACCTCAGTAAAACTAACTATCCCTATCTACAGTGAATCCTCCCATGACAACTCCCTTCCTAACTACCGCTAACTCCGGAAGCTTAATCACGAACGTCCCCTCAGCGAACCCCAGCCGTTTAGTACCTAACTACGCCAGCAAGGATAACTTACCCGCTACGGACAGTAATATAGAGGAAACCGAAGCGAACGAAGATTTCCTTGACTACGGTAAGCTTAGTCTCTATCCTATCTCACCCTTACACATCTACCATATTAAACTAATCCATACTATGAGTACCAGATCTAGACGACCCGAACTCGCAGGACTCCTCCCTCCCGCAACAAGACCACGCAAAAGAAACGGTCAGCTCGACGACCGATCTTGCAGCCCGAGTCAAAGCGATGACCCTTCCTCGGATCAAGAGAGTGGACCCACCGAAAGAACGATCCTCGGCAATGGAAATCGATCAATCCCCGATCTCGTCGGGAGCTACCCATTCACCCCCGACATCCAAAGACGACGACTTAGTAATCATCACTCATCAAGAGAATCCAACCAACAAGATCTCCTTGCTCAGCAAGACCGACCAAGTCCAAGTCATGGTCAAGGACCATGTAGCGATACACGCGAGGTTTCTCCAAGCTCAGAAGGACGGCAATTCGACCGATATGAAGACACTGCTAATCCGGGCGCAAGAGAATCAAAAAAGCTTACAGAAACTGATCCCGAACAACGAGATCGAATCTTACGTCAAGGGATGGAACCCATGGGACGTCAAAAGAGCGCTATTCCCTCCTCAAGCCAAACGAGAGGGCAAACCGAAGTCTTCAGCCTACCGCCGCATGAAATACGACGACCAGGATACTTGGGCTGAGGTAGCGGACATCGCCTCGGCCGTCCGCAGTCTGTACAAAGCGACCAAGCAAGGATAGTGGATGACCCCCTCCCCTCTCTCATTATTGAACACCTCTCTTCTATCCATTCCAACTTATCTACCCTTGATCACAATAGCCGAAGTCATGTAACTACTGTCCTTAAGAAAATTGACGAGAAATGCAAATTAACTCTAAATGAAATAAAAAATTTATCTATTCCAAGTTCCTCCAAGCCAAAACATGTCTTAGAGACCAATGAAAGAATAATTGATTCCCTAGCTAAACTTAATGAGATTGGACTAGTTAATATTAACACCAATGAGAGAATCAACAGTTCCTTAATCAAGAACAATGACTTAGGTTTGATTAATAACAACAAAGTGAGTTCTCTGAATAACAGAATCACTGAGCTGGAAACAAATATTAACAATAAAATACAAAACAATGAAAAAACATTTAACAATAATTTAAAAGAAATAGAAGAAAATATTAACAACAATGTTGATCAGATGACTGCCATAATACAACAAGACATTATTGTTGAAAACCAAGTCAAAAGTCAAAAAGAATTTGATAAAATTAATAAATTAATACTAGAACAAAACTCTGTTATTGTCCATCAAATGCAACAGTTGTTCCAAATGTTTTCTTCTGAAATGAATATGATGAAGAATGACATTAGGGACGTAAAAGTATCTTTAACACAGTTGAGTGACCTGACAGAACACCAACATCATTCCTCCAAACCAGTAAATAATCCTGGTGATGGTGGTGTCCCTCCTCTTTCACCTCTTCCTGAGGACTCTCCATCCAATTCATCAGCTGAGAACCTCAGAAATAATCCCTCTCCTTTTATTAAGTCAGATACCAGAGATATTAATAAATTATTACCCCCAGTAAAAGATTGGCCAAAGTTCTCAGGAGCAGGAGAATATGACCACATCACATTTATTAATTACATTGATCATATAGTAACTTCTTTCCAAACTACTGATGAAATAGTACTAGTCAGACTACCCAGATTATTCAAAGGATTAGCCTTAGACTGGTTCATTACTAAACAAGCAGCTATTGGGTTACAAGACTGGACAACCTGGAAGAAACTCATCCATGCTCAATTTGGAACTAGGATTTGGCGTAAAAAGATTAGAAAAGCCTTTGAAACAGACCAATTTGACCCCACCAAACATAATGCCCATGATTGGTGCCTTGTCCAAAAGAGAAGACTTGAATGTATCTATAAAAATCTAACACAAGAAGACATGAATGAGAAAATCCTAGATAAATGTAGAGGACATCTCGAACATGCAGTCAGATGCAGAATGAACCTAGATACAGATCTGTCTAACTTAGTAGCTACCATTGAAGAAGTAGTGGAAATGACAGGCATGAATAGGAAATTCAAAGATAAAACCTCTAATAACATCCCAGAAGGAGAGAAATCCAAAGAAATTAAGGATAAAAAAGAGGACTACCCTAAGAAAGCTCCCATTCCAGAATGCCATAACTGTAGGGAAAAGGGACATAAAAGACCAGATTGCCCCCATCCCAGGAGAAATATTAATAACATCAGTGCTGAAAGTGAAGAAGACCATGATGATAACAATGTGTGTATTGAGTCAGAAGATGATGAAGATACCAGATCTCAATTTGAAATCATTCAGACCAATGGTATTATGGTTATTCAAGCTGATATAGGCAATGAAGTAGAAATAAATGCCATCCAAGGAGATTCTAACCTACCCCTCAGATGGGATAACACCATGGAAATAGGACATATTTCTGACGCTAAACTTATGACCAATAAACCTGCTCAAGGAATGAATTATACGTTAGGTAGAACTAGCTACACATTTGTGTTGTTCCAAAGAAAGGAAGTCAAAGTCCTCCTAGACATAGGTGCCTTCTGCTCATGCACCAGTAGTACTTTCTTAGATGAATATTACCCAGACTGGAAGCATCACCTCCTTCCAGTACCCAAAGCTAAATTCAGCAGTTGTAGTACCACTATGAAGCCCATTGGTATCATCTCCATGCCACTGGTATTTCCACACGTCAAAGGCTCTATCAGACTCTTAGTTGAATTTGTTGTCTTTGAAGATGCTATATGTAATTACTTGATCCTAGGAAATGACACCTTCTGCATGTATGGGATTGATATCTTTCAGAGCAAAGACAGATGTTATACCATTGGAGGAGATTGGAAAAAGAAATTTCATATATGTAACATCAACTCTGTTATAGAAGACAAAGGATACACATCAAAACATCAGAAAAAAGAACTAGAAGCCTTTGATAAAGAATACTTCAAACAAGCAGCAGTTAGTGATATCTTGTCAGATAGTCAAAAACAAGAAGTATTACAAATATGCTGTGAGTACAAAGAAGCTTTCTGTACTACAGATGAGCCCATAGGTAACATCAAAGGACATGATATGAAACTTGAGCTGACTGTCCAACGTCCATACCCTCCTCTCCTCAGAAGACCCCCTTATCCCTCTAGCCCCAAATCCAGAGAAGCCTTAGAAACACACATCAAGGAACTCCTAGAATTGAAGGTCATCCGTAAAGTAGGCCACAATGAACAAGTGGAGATCACCACTCCTGTTATGATAGCATGGCATAATGATAAATCCAGGATGGTAGGAGATTTTAGAGCCCTAAACAATTACACCAAGCCTGATTATTATCCCATCCCCAGGATTGATCATTCCTTGCATAACTTGTCTAAAGCCAAGTATATCACTACCATGGACGTACTCAAAGGTTTTCACCAAATCCCTATAGATCCTGATAGCAGACAATACTTGAGGATCATATGTCATCTAGGCATTTATGAGTATCTCAGAATGCCTTTTGGGATTAAGAATGCCCCCTCTCACTTCCAAAGAATGATGGACTCAATCTTTGGCTCTTACATAAGACAGAACTGGATGATGATATACATAGATGACATCATTATCTATTCAGATGACTGGGATACCCATAAAGAGAAGATAGCTTTGGTACTTGACAAAGCTGCCAAAGCAGGATTAAAAATGTCTATGAAAAAGTGTAACTTTGGCTATGGAGAACTTAAAGCACTAGGCCACATAGTTTCAGGTTTGACTTTGGCAGTTGACCAAAACAAAGTAGCAGCAGTTTTAAAGAAAGATATGCCACAGAATAGGAAAGAAATTATGTCTTTCTTAGGATTCTGTAGTTATTATAGATCTCATATTCCTAAATTTGCTAATTTTAGCAAAAATTTATATGAACTTTGTAATAATGACACCCTGTTTGAAATGACATATGATAGAGTGATGAATTTTGAGGAACTCAAAAAATTACTCACCACAGCCCCAGTCTTAGCCCAACCAGACTATAACTTACCCTTTATCCTCTACATAGATGCCTGTCTAGATGGTCTAGGAGCTGCTTTACATCAAGAATTTCTTATAGATGATATAAAAACAGAGAAACCAATAGTATTTATATCCAGACAAATCAAGAAATCTGAACAAAGATACGGGGCAAGCCAAATGGAATGCCTAGCATTAGTATGGGCGCTAGAGAAATTGCATTACTACTTAGAGGGTTCTACCTTTGTGGTTATCACAGATTGCACAGCTGTCAAGACTCTGGTCAACATGAAGAGTCCCAACAGACACATGCTCAGATGGCAGATAGCTATCCAACAATATAGAGGACAAATGACCATCATCCATAAAGAAGGCGCCAAACATAAAAATGCAGATGGATTAAGCAGATGGGCTCTCCCCAACACACCTGACAACCCAGCCTATGACCCAGAAGATGATGATATCTTTCCTATATTAGGGATACATATATGTGACTTAGACGATGCTTTCTATGAAATGGTTAGACAAAGCTACAATGCAGACTGTGAATTGCTTAAACTTATTAATATCCTAAGCAATGATAACAGCTCCCCTGAACTAATAGCAAGTCTACCAGATACACTTTCTAAACACTACAAGGATGGACAATTTACCCTCCTAGAGGGACTACTGTATTTTAGGAATAGACATTATAGCATCCTTGTACTTACAGATGAAACCCAGATTAAGAATGTATTACATGAGTGCCATGATATTGTTTCAGCTGGACATCTATCAGCAGAAAGAACAATAGAAAGAGTCAAACAAACAGCATGGTGGGTTGGATGGAAGAACCAAGTCCATCAGTATATATCAACCTGTGATACGTGCCAGAAATCTAACAAACAAACAGGTAAAAGATATGGCCTGCTCCAAGCCATCCAAGAACCCTCCACAAGATGGGAAATTATCAACATGGACTTTGTCACTGGATTACCACCAGGAGGATCCTATTCATACAACTCAGTTCTAGTTGTAGTAGACAGATTCTCCAAAAGAGCTAGATTCATACCCAACCACAAAGATGATACAGCCATGGAAGTAGCTATTCTCTTCTGGAACAGAATCATGGCTGATGTGGGTATACCCAAAATAATCATCAGTGACCGTGACCCTAAGTTCACTTCAGAATTCTGGAGGAATCTTCATGATATGCTAGGCACAAAGCTAGCCTTCTCCACAGCCTATCATCCTCAGACTGATGGCCTAGCTGAAAGGATGATCCAAACCCTTGAGGAAATGATCAGGAGATTCTGCTCCTTTGGATTAGAATTCAAGAATAAAGATGGTTACACTCATGATTGGGTCAGTTTACTTACAGCTCTAGAAGTAGCATATATCAGTAGTAAACATTCCACCACCAAAGAAGCACCTTACATTCTTGAAAGAGGCTGGATCCCTAGACTCCCTAAGGATAACATCAACAATAAACTACCAAATGTCCACCCTACAGCTTTGGACTTCAAGAGTATGCTTGATATAACACATGCCCACGCCAACAGATGTGTACAAGAAGCAGTTGAGTATAATAAACAGAGGTGGGATAAAGGACATAGAGAACCTGAGTTCAAAATAGGTGATAAAATTCTATTATCTACTGTCAACTTTAACAACCTTGGAGGAAATAAGAAACTCAAACCTTCTTTTGTTGGACCTTTCACTATTGTCAAACTTCATGGGAAGAATGCCGTAGAAGTGATTCTCAGTGAAGAACTGTCCAGAAAACAACCAGTATTCCCAGTCAGCTTAGTCAAACCTTATGAAAATAGGCCAGAAGAAGAAGAAGTGACAAGACAACCATTGCCACTACTAGAGACACCTGAGAAAGAAAAATTTAAGGTACATAAAATCCTAAAAGAAAAGAAAGAAAGGATTAATGGAAAAGACACTAGACTATACCTGATTAGATGGAAAAATCAATCAGCAGACAAAGATGAATGGCTACCTGAAAATAACATCCCAGATGGAGCTATTCACTTAAGAAATTATAGAGCTAGCAAAAGGAATTAATATCTTTCATTCTGAGTCTAGAAGACTCATCTTAGAGGTAGGGAATGTCAGCTTGCCACTATGTAAGAGACAAGCCAACATAGTAACAAAAGTAACAAAAGATATATAACAAAATAATTCATAGTAACAAAAGTAACAAAACATATAACAAAATAATTAATAACTACTAAACTAATAACAATATTGTAAAAAGAAGTTCAGAAATGGATTCTACACTAAAATTAACCTAGGGTCACTCACCAAAATGACCCCTCAAATATGACTCCTTCTAGGACTTATACAATATAACATAAACACTTATAACAAATAAATAAAAATACAAAAGACCTGTCACACATGTACAAAAACCTTTAAACACATGTAACAGGCCCCAGAGACGAAAATACTAATGACATCATAAGATCTACTAGCTCTGGGAAAGTGCCATACAAATGTGATCATCAATAAAGATCCATTACTCACACGGATCTCCTACTGATCTGGCCCAAGGAAGATCTACCAAATGATCCACTCAATAGATTGGTTGATCCAAGATCAGTCCCCTGCTATATTCAAGCTCTCAGATTTCGTCCCCAAGGGTCTCTTAAGAACATTTAAAGACCCTTGAGTCCCCCCTTTTGAGGATTCCCCAGCTTTATCATTACCACTGAAAATTATCACTCAGCATTGTCCACTAGCTTATAGCCTTGTGTCCAACCTTGTGAACCTTCAGCATATTATTTAGCCCTCTTCCAGCGTCCACAGAACACTCACCATCATCACCAGCCACTTCTGTTACTCTGTCACCCACCTTGGAGGATTTCTGTAACAAGAAATAGTGAGTATCTTTCTTGTTACCAATTCCTCCCCACCATATATCCTGGGCACAATAAACACCCCTGCTTGCAGGCCCCAGAAGATCAGCTTACAAGTCAAAACCACCCTGTTCACAGGTCCTGATTATTAGAGGGCACCCCAAAACACCCCTGCTTGCAGGCCCCTCTGGAATATTACATATTCCGCAAAATCCTCATTTTTATTATTATTTCCACGTCCCAAAAGGACTCTAAAATTCCCAAAACTCATAAAAAATATTATTTTATATTTTTTATAACCTTATCTATTTATTTTGCCGGCCGTGTAGCTAGAAGGTTCAGTCCTTGGCATCACGTAGCCTGACAGGCGTGCAGGGGCTGCACGCCTTTCCCCGCACGCTGCACGCCATGTGCATGCCTACAATGGGCGTGCATACGGCGTGCAGGCGTGCCAGACAGGCGTGCAGAGCCTGCACGCCTGTCTGAAGGGCGTGCAAAGCCTGAACGCCCTTCGGACAGGCGTGCAGGCTTTGCACGCCTGTCGGCTCACGTAAGCCTCTCGATTTGAGAGGCTTACGTGAGCCGCGGTACCCTTATAAGGGTACCAAACGGTACCCTTATAAGGGTACCGTTTGGTACCCTTATAAGGGTACCGTTTGGTACCCTTATAAGGGTACCGCGGTACCCTTATAAGGGTACCGTTTGGTACCCTTATAAGGGTACCGCGGTACCCTTATAAGGGTACCAAGTGGTACCCTTATAAGGCTACCGTTCGGTACCCTTATAAGGGTACCTGGGTACCCTTATAAGGGTACCCGGTACCCTTATGAGGGTACCTGGGTACCCTTATAAGGGTACCCGGTACCCTTATAAGGGTACCTGGGTACCCGGTACCCTTATAAGGGTACCTGGGTACCCGGTACCCTTATAAGGGTACCAAACGGTACCCTTATAAGGGTACCTGGGTACCCTTATAAGGGTACCGGGTACCCTTGTAAGGGTACCTGGGTACCCTTATAAGGGTACCGGGTACCCTTATAAGGGTACCACTCGGTACCCTTATAAGGGTACCGGGTACCCTTATAAGGGTACCGAGTGGTACCCTTATAAGGGTACCCGGTACCCAGGTACCCTTATAAGGGTACCTGGGTACCCTTATAAGGGTACCGGGTACCCTTATAAGGGTACCGGGTACCGGGTACCCTTATAAGGGTACCGAGTGGTACCCTTATAAGGGTACCGGGTACCCTGGGTACCCTTATAAGGGCACCAAGGGGCTCACGTAAGCCTCTCGATTTGAGAGGCTTACGTGAGCCTGGCCGGACAGGCGTGCATGGCCAGCACGCCTGTCCGGCGGGGCCGCACGCCGAGCCGGCCGTCCTCACGCCATTTGTAGGCGTGCGGACGGCGTGCGGACGGCGTGCGGCATGCGGGGGAGGGCGTGCGGGGGTTTGCACGCCTAAAAAAAAAGGCGTGCAGCCCCCGCACGCCTTTTTTTTTAGGCGTTCGGGGGGGCGTGCGCACGCCCTTCGGGCGTGCCGCTTTCAAGCCCCATCAACATCACCAAACCTCACCTACAGATGCCAAATCACACGACTCACCAATTGACAGATATGACATTGGAAATACAATCTAGAGGGAAAATGGAGGAATTCCCTTGGAATCTGTAAGGGTCTACAGAGTCAGATATGTAGATTCAAAAACTCAAGTTATATTCCCCTGCAAATTTTGGCAAAGAAATTTTGATTTTGAAATTCTAGATCTGACTCTGTAGCACCCTACAGAACCCAAGGGAAGTCCTCCAATCAGTCTAGAAAACAACTCTCAGAATTACCATTAAACAGCTAGATCAAGAGTTACAGTCAAAAGAAGTTCCAACACCCGGCAACTTGTTGAGATACACAACACATACATCAGTTACAACAGCTGGAAACCTTACAGCCATACCACATACAACCAAAACACACCAAGGAAGCCTAAATTAGTGGATTTTCCACTAGCTTGGACTAGCAGACTAGCTTCTTTAAGAGATTTTACACTAGGGGGATTTTTGGTTAGTACACACTAGTTTAGTGGGGTTCTTATTGATGGGATCTATTTTAGTGTGGGGCAGTGCCAGCACAGCTTTTAGTTGGATTTTAGTGTCACTAGTGGTTTAGGGCCCGTTCGGCGCGCGCGAGGTCAAGATATTGCATGTCACGGAAAACTATCTGCCCATGGGCAGATATTATCTCAAGGAATCCGAGATTGCAGATACCGCGCAGCCAAACATGACCACTATCTGTAGCACTGGAGACACTCGGCTCCAGATACAGATACTGGAGTGTTTGTCTGAGCATCACAAGCCCTCACTCAACACCCTCCCAAAGACCTGTAAGGACCATTGGGAGGATTATCACTTCGTTCAAAACGGTACCAGCCGTTGAGATAGTCACATGTACCTCCCAACCGCTAATATTGGCCACATAAAAGCTGCCTTCAGGAGCAATACATTCATTGGGAGAGTCTACACTCTCCCAGTGACCAATATTGATCATGGGGAGAGTGAACACTCTCTCAATGACCCATATTGGTCATTGGAGAGTGAACACTCCCTCAATGACCAATATTGGTCATCAAGGGAGTGCAGACTCTCTCAATGACCCATATCAGTCATTGGAGAGTGAACACTCCCTCAATGACCGATATTGGTCATCAAGGGAGTGCAGACTCTCTCAATGACCAATATCGGTCATTGGAGAGTGAACACTCTCTCTATTGGGCATTGGAGAGTGAACACTCTCTCAATGACCAATATCGGTGTGAGAACTCCTTTTGGGATGGGTTGGCAGTCCTGTGAGGGGGAAATAACTGAGATAATATTTCAACTATATATGAACTATTATGCCTCTTACGGGTGGTTTGAAAGACCTGCCCCTCTAATATACTACGTAAGAGCTAACACAACAAACTTATTTATTTGTTGTGGCTAACTAATGATAGAGGAAAACTGATATGTAGTAGTCTTGTATCGGGCTTAGATCAACTTTCTTCTTCAGCAATATCACCTTTAGTGTGCGTGGATCTTTGATATGATGTAGTGGATAAGATAAGATAAGTAAGAATGTGATAGAGTGGAAGTGATAAAGAATAGACTATGAGTTGAATGATAAGAGCTAATGAAATCTTTTTATCTTTTGTAGTTTTGTGAAAGAGGTGATGATGATAAAGTCTTGTGAAAAGAGTAAGTTGAATGTTTTTATGTCCTTTTATGTTTTCTGTGAATGACTATAGGTGAAACTAATGAAAAGTGGACTATTCAGGATATTTTATGCCCCACTCTCTTAGCCTTTAAGATATAATACCCTTAAGGTATGAAAGCTTCTCAGGCTTCCCCAATTTAGATCACACTTACTATCTTGAGAAAAGATGTAAGTGTTTTACCTTTCTGGACTTCTTCTGTTGTTTGATGGATGTGTTTGAGTGGTTGAAATGTGAGTGCTTGGTGGTTGGGTGTGTGTAGGTGATCCCCTGATGAGGTGGGTATCTGTGGCTGGATGATTCTGATGAGGGGGAAGAGGCCCTCCTTTTATATTGAATAGTGAGGTATTTTTTCTGGTGTGAAAATCTTTTGAGGCATTTTTGCTGGTGAGGATCTGAGCCATGTCTTCTGATTGGTCAGAACCTGATGTCTGAATCCTACGTGATGATTGGTCAGAGCTGAGCCATGCGTCCTTATTGGTCAGAACTTGATTACTGAATTCTTCTAGAGTTTTCCTGTCTGAACCGTGATCTCTGATTGGTCAGAACTTGATGAGCTAATTCTTCCTGAGACTTCTGGCTGAACCGTGCGTCCTGATTGGCCAGACTTCTATTTCTGAATCCTACGTGTTGATTGGTCAGAACTTGATGGCTGAACCGTACGTGATGATTGGTAAGAGTTGATTATGTAAGACTATGGACTAAAACTATGGATTAAGCTATGACTATGTGATTTTCCCTGTGCTATGTACTTATAAAACTATGTATAACAACTATGTATATATAATTATGGATTAAGTGGGACTAGCCCGGTGTGAAACCCAGGTTTCACAGACCAGTCCTTCCTCCAGCTTATGTCATCACCCCGACTATAAAGTCCCAGTCTCCCCGCTCCCTCCTAACTCAGTAGAGATCCTTTCCGCTTCATTCTACTGAGTTAGGTGAGTTTTCCCATTTCTCTCTCCATCACTTTCCTTCTTGTCCTTTCCTTTCCTTCTTCTATTCTGTTGTTTTCCGTGTTCCAGTTGTACTGAGGAGAGATCCTTTCCGCTTCATTCTACTGAGTTAGACATACCTTGGTTCTAGATCTCTCCCAAGGCATCATTGCCTGCTTTCTGTTCCATTCCGTCCGAAGCACAGTGAAGAGCACCTCCGGCTCTTACACCCGGAGGTTTGATCAGTGAGTGACTATGGTTTAAGTACCAGTGAGAGTGGAAATATGTAGTGAAATGTCTAGATCTGTGACATCTCTGATGGGATAATTGATCCTTGTGTCATATTTGATACTTGAAACCTAAATAGCACACCACATCGGTCATTGGAGAGTGAACACTCTCAATGACTGATATCAGTCATTGAGAGAGTGTGCACTCTCTGATGACCAATATTGGTCATTAGAGAGTTAACACTCTCTCAATGACCGATATTGGTCATCAAGGGAGTGTAGACTCTCTTGATGACCAATATCGGTCATTAGGAGAGTGTAGACTCTCCCAATGACTGTATCGGTCATCAGGAGCACACTTGAACTCCATCAATGGCCGGTCAAACCACTTGGTGGGGAGTGACCTCTTCCAATGAACAGTCAGAAACGGTCTCGATCATTGGGAGATGCATGATGTAGGCTCGCTTGATGAGCTTTTCTAGATGTTCCCTCTCCGAATGGCCAGTGTTGGTCATCAAGGGAAAGTGAAGTCCCTTGATGAATGGTGCTAGTCCTTGCTAGTCATTGGGAGAGATCTATACCTCTCTCAATGACTGGTGCAGTCAAAGAAACCCGATGTACCTCTCCGGATGACCAATATCGGTCATTGGGAGAGGTACATGTGGATTCTGATGGCCAGTATTGGTCATTGGGTGAATGGAGGTGAGTGATGGGTGAGAGGAGTGGGGCTTTGCGAGGCCAGACTGAGATACTATCTGCAATTGAGATACAGCAATTTTGCTGTATCTTGGGTTGGTCACAACTGGCAGGAGCCCCGCAGATAGTATCTCAAAGAAAAACGAGATATTTGGGCTACCAAACACCGACTTTTGGTTTTGCCAGTATCTCCTGAAACGAGATACGATATCTTGCCAGTATCTCGAGTTTTGCGGGGGCCCGCGAGATACTTGCAAGATACAGCCCGCGCGCCAAACGGCCCCTTATCCTTTTTGTTCAGAACAGCAGAAATCCCTCATTTGGATTTGAAGGTGTCAGCCTCTGTGATGCCAAGGGCTAGTACCTTTTAGCTACACAAGGTGATAAGAGTGCAAAGGATGGGTAGAGTGGGGTATTTTCACGTAGAAAAGTAGTAAAGAAAGAAATAAAAAGAATATAATTCTTTTTTATAGAGGGGCCTGCTGGCGCAGGGGTGTTTGTAGGTGCCCTCTAAATCAGAGATCTGCTAAGCAGGGTGGTATCTGATTAAGCAAACAATGGGTTTCTGCGTAACAGAAGGTGGTACCAAAGTGCTTTTCCAATTAAGGAACCAGAATGGGGACAGAAGGATAAAAGAAGTACTCACTATTGCTTCTTTTAAGCCAAAAAGCCACGTAGGGGGGTGAAGTAGAGCTGCTGGGTAGATTGGATGGTTTCTGCGCAGGAGCTGGTCACGTAGGATGGTTGATTTAATAAGAACACCAAGGATAAAACAGGCAAACAGGGCAGAGTAACTGAAATAAGGACAGGACACGGCGTAACTGATTGACTGTAATAATAATTGATGATGATGAACAACATTTGGCGTGGAAAGAGGGCTCTATATATACTATTTTCACTCATAGTAGAGGACCTTTCTTGCCTGTGTGCGTGTAGTTGCTATATTTCAGCGCAATGTGGCCAATTTGGGAGATTGGCACTAACAAGGCTCATCCCAATGGCACTGCTGATCATTATTTCAGCGTCACAAGTGTTTATAATGACCTTAATAACCTATTTGGTCATTGTAACTAAGGTACATAGCAACACTGACGTGTATTTGTATCTGAAATGGGCCACAAATGACGCAAATGGGCCACAAATGGCTATGGCCAATCATCAAAGGCCACGCTGGCTATGTTGCTCTTATGTATTCAAGGTTTTTATTAATGAAACCTTGTAAATAAACCACGTAGAATCTACTAGTACCCTAGTTACACCTGTACACGTGTGGTAACTAGGGGATTAGCTGTTTCCACGCATTTGGCCAATTTCCAATTAGATTATATAATCCACGCGCGGGGTTGGAGGATTAAACCCCAATTGGGCCTAACTCCTAAACTATACACAACACCTCAATTATAAGTCCATAATTGGACATTTCACATATGGTATGTATATATAACAAGTACATACGTGTGTAATGTCATCTGTGACAGATAAGTGTGGCCAATTCTTACGGGTAATTGGTTCAAGGTGAAGGAGTAGGAATTCAGGGGTACTTCCAGTGAGGGACCCTACATTAATTTGCATGAGGATTCAGAATATGACATAATATTCTAAGTTATCCTCAAGGTTTAGAAGTTATTTAGTATTTTTGTAAAAAGTAGTTATTATTTTAATTTATTACTTATTTTTATGGTGCCAGGACTTTGCTAAGCTTATTGGATAAAAATAAGTAAACTGAGTTTTTTGTACATTATTAGTCATATAAATGGGTCTTAATATTGTGGTAATAATGTCTCTTTTTATGTTACTTTTGTCAGGTTGGCTCTGACATAGTAGCAAGCTGACATTCCCTCCCTTTAAAATGAGACTTTAGAAAACAAAATTGACTCTATTTGTCTGTAGTGAAAAAAAAATTCTCAATTTCTCTTGGAGGCTCTATAATTTCGTAGAAGTATGGGACCATCTGGTATGTTATCTTCAGGAATCCATTCATCTTTGTCTGCTGATTGTCCTCTATACCTTACTAAGTAGAGTCTAATATCTTTCCCATTGATCCTTTCTTTCTTATCCTTTAATATCTTATGTACTTTAAAGTTAGAGGTGTCTAGAGGTTCAATTATAGGTACAGGTACAGGTGTTACTGCAGGGGTATCTGTGCCTCTACTATTGTAAGGCTTGATTAAGCTAACTGGAAAAACAGGGTGTTTTCTGGAAAATTCATCTGTTAAAATTACTTCCACAGCATTTTTTCCATGTAATTGCTTAACGGTAAAAGGTCCAACAAAGGAATGTTTAAGTTTCCTGTTACCTCCCAAATTATTAAAATTCACAGTGGACAATAGGACTTTGTCCCCAATTTGGAAGGATGGTTCTTTATGACTTTTGTCCCATCTTAACTTATTATATTCAGCTGCATCTTGAACACATTTCTTAGCATGTTCATGTGTAATGTCAAGCATCCTTTTAAAGTCTAGGGAAGTGGGATGTACATGAGGTAATTTGTTATTAATATGATCTTTAGGCATTCTGGGTATCCATCCTCTTTCCAAAATATAAGGGATTTCTTTGGATGAAGAATGTTTACTGCTGTTATAAGCTATTTCTAATGCAGGGAGTAAGCTAACCCAATCATGAGTATAACCATCACTATTTTTGAATTCTAAGCCAAAGGAACAAAATCTTCTGAGCATATCTTCTAGAGTTTGGATCATTCTTTCAGCCAATCCGTCAGTTTGGGGATGGTAAGCAGTAGAGAAAGCTAATTTAGTGCCTAACATGTCATGTAAATTTCTCCAAAATTCAGAAGTAAATTTGGGGTCTCTATCACTAATGATTATTTTGGGTATTCCTACGTCAGCCATAATCCTATTCCAAAATAGTAAAGCCACTTCCATAGCTGTATCATCTTTATGGTTAGGAATAAATCTGGCCCTTTTTGAATATCTGTCTACAACCACTAGTACAGAGTTGAAGGAATAAGACCCTCCAGGAGGTAAACCTGTAACAAAATCCATGTTTATGATTTCCCATCTTTTGGTGGGTTCTTGGATGGTTTGAAGTAGCCCATATCTCTTACCTGTTTGCTTATTTGATTTCTGGCAAGTTTCACAGGATTTAATATAAGTAGCTACTTCATTAGTCCAATTATTCCACCAAGCTGTGGTTCTGACTCTTTCAATAGTCCTTTCTTCAGAAAAATGTCCAGCACCAACATTATCATGGCATTCTTTCATAAGGGCTTCAATCTGAAGTTGATCACATAAGACTATTACACTGGAATGCCTTTCTTTAAAGTACAATATTCCATCTAATAGAGAGAACTTACCAGAAGAGTAAGGTTTGGATAACCAGGGAGGTAGACTAGCAATTAATTCATGGGAACTATTTTCATTGCTAAGTATATCTAGTAGTTTGACAAATTCAGGATCAGACTGGTAACTATCTTTTATAAGGCTGTAGTAGGCTTCATCCAAATCACAGACATGTATTCCTAAAATTGGGAATATATCTTCATCTTCAGGATCCCAGGCAGGGTTATCTGGAGTATTTGGTAAAGCCCATCTGCTCAAGCCATCAGCATTACTATGCTTTTTGCCAGCTTTATGAACAATAGTCATATGTCCTCTGTATTGTTGAATAGCAATTTGCCATCTTAACATATGCCTATTGGGAGTCTGCATATTCATAAGGGTTTTAACTGCTGTGCAATCAGTGACTACAACAATTCTACTACCTTCAAGATAATAATGTAACTTTTCTAAGGACCATACAAGAGCTAGACATTCCATCTGACTGGCTCCATACCTTTTCTCTGTTGGTTTAATTTGTCTTGAAATAAACAGAACTGGTTTTTCTACCAATTTATCTTCAACAAGGAATTCTTGATGTAAGGCCGCACCTAAGCCATCTAAACAAGCATCTATGTACAGAATAAATGGTAAGTTATAATCTGGTTGAGCTAGCACAGGAGCAGTAGTAAGGGCTAGCTTCAATTGTTCATAATCCAGTACTCTAGGGTGAGTCATTTCATAAATGGTTTCTTTACTACATAACTCATATAATGACTTGGCTAAAATAGCAAATTTCTCAATATGTTTCCTATAATACCCACAAAATCCAAGAAAAGATTGCATTTCAGTGATATTCTGAGGCATAGGTTTGAGCATTACAGCTGCTACTTTGTTTTGGTCAATGGCTAGGGATAGTCCAGAAACAATATGTCCTAAAGCTTTAAGTTCACCATATCCAAAGTTGCACTTTTTAATAGACATTTTTAGACCAGCTTTAATAGAAGTTTCTAATACTATTTGTATCTTTTCTATATGTGTTTCCCAGTCATCTGAATAAATGATTATATCATCAATATAAATCATCATCCAGCACTGGCGGATAAAAGATCCAAAAATAGAGTCCATCATTCTTTGGAAATGAGAAGGTGCATTCTTAATTCCAAAGGGCATTCTGAGGTATTCAAAAACACCAAGATGGCAGATAATTCTCATAAATTGGCGGCTATTAAGTTCTATAGGTATCTGGTGAAACCCTTTGAGAACATCCATGCAGGTTATGTACTTAGCTTTTGATAAGTTATGAAGAAAGTGGTCAATTCTTGGAATGGGATAATTATCAGCTTTAGTGTAATTATTTAGAGCTCTAAAATCTCCAACCATCCTAGACTTATCATTATGCCAGGCAATAATAACTGGGGTAGTTATTTCTACTTGTTCATTATGGCCCACTTTTCTAAGTACACGTAAATCTATAAGCTCTTTAATGTGTGTTTCTAAGGCTATCCTAGATTTAGGGCTAGAAGGGTAGGCTGCTTTTCTTAGAGCAGGTGGGTAAGGAGGTTCACAAGTTAATTCTAATTTAATATCATGTCCTGTAACATTGCCAATAGGCTCTTCAGTGGTACAGAAGGCTTCTTTATTCTTATGGCATACTTTAAGAATATCTAATACTTGAGCCTTGGTTAGTATGTCACTTATAGCAGCTTGGGACATATATTCTTGATTAAAATCTTCTAATTCCTTGGGGCCAGGTTCCTGAGAAATGGGTGCAATAATCTCAGAATGAATGTTGCAAATTTGGTATTTCCTTTTCCAATCTCCTCCAATGGTAAAATATCTGTCTTTGGACTGGAAAATGTCAATTCCATACATGCAGAAGGTATCATTACCTAGTATAAGGTAGTCACAAATGGCATCAGAAAGTATTACAAATTCTACACTTAATCTGAGGGATCCCTTAGTGTGGGGGAATATTAAAGGTAAATTGATGACACCAATAGGTTTCATGGTAGAGTTACAACTGCTAAATGTAGCCTTTGGAACAGGTAATAAATTTTTGCGCCAATCAGGGTATATTTGTTGCAAAAATGTGGCACTTGTACAAGAACAAAAGGCTCCTATATCTAATAGAGTCTTAACAGCTGAGTCTTTGAAAATGACCTTAGTATAACTGGTTTTACCTAGGGTGTAACACCTTCCTTCTTCAGGTTTGTTAGTTAATAGCTTGGCATCAGATATATGGCCAATATCCATATTATCTTCCCATTTCTGGGGTAAGTTAGATTCACCATGAATAGCATTAATGCTGAAGTCATTGCCAATATTAGCATTTATCACTACAACAGCATGGTTATCAGATTCAGAGTCATCATCATCTTGACCATAATGTGTACTAGAGGGTTCTTGGTGTATGATATCAAAGGTACTTTCAGAATCTGAATCAGGGCTTGCATTCACGTTATTGATCTTCCTCCTAGGTTTGGTACATTCAGTGCTTCTGTGGCCAGTTTCCCCACAATTCCAACACGTAGGAGTCTTTTCTTTTCTAATGGGTTCAGCAGTTCTAGGTTCTAATTTCTTAGAAGGGTCTGTTCTAGGAGTGTAATCCTTTTTTTCAGAGGGAATATGTTTTTTATTAATTCCTGTCATTTCTACTACTTCTTCCATAACACCTATAAGTGTTGATAAATCACAATCCATGTCATTGATTCTACATCTGACATTATGTTCTAGACTGCCTTTAGTTTGGTTAAGTATTAAATCATTTATTTGTTCTTGATTTAATTTAGGGTAGATACATTCAATTCTTTTCTTCTGGTTCAAGCACCATTGATGAGGATTATGCTTGACAGGATCAAAGTAGTCATTTTCAAAAGCTCTGCGCATTTTCTTTTCCCATAGTCTAGTGCCAAATTGTTGTTTGATCAGTTCTTTCCAAGCTGGCCAAGATTGTTGCCTCATGGTAGCTTGTTTACCAATGAACCAATCAAAGGCTACTCCTTCAAATAACCTAGGCAACCTAGTAGGATGGCATCATCAGGAGCTCTATATATTGTTAGTATGTGATCAATATATTTGATGAAATTAATATGGTCATAATCTCCTTCTCCAGAAAATTTAGTCCATTCTTTAATTGGTGGTAACAATTTATTCAGAAGAGAGGGATCTATGAAGTTGTTATTACCATTGTTGTTTACATTGTTGCGTGAAGGAGCATGACTCCATTGACTCCCATTATTAAGGTTATTATAACTAGGTGAATTATTAGGAGGGTAATTGTTATTAGGGGGCATTGGTGAACTATTGTTGTATTTATAATTAGATTGATTGTTATGAGGATAGTTGTCCTTATTCTCTACCTTATCTTCAAGTATTGTTTCCATGTAAGGATTGTTATATTTGGGCGTAGTGTTGTTAACAGGAGCAGTTCTGGAAGGTATTTCTTTAATTAAATCTGTTAATTCAAATTTTATATCTAACAGATGTTTTAATACTAAATTTCCATTAACATTCTTGTTGTTTTGGTCAGATATTAAAGCTACTTGAGCTTGTAATTCAACCATCATTCTTTTCAAATCCATTTGTTCAAGTTCTAATTTCACATTTTGGGCGTGTAAAGTGCTAATAGCATTTTTATTAATTTTATTAATTATATGCTCAGTATTAGCATGGAACATGTCTTCTAATCTGTTGATTTTATCCGCCAAATCATCATTAGAATACTTGGAATGTTCTTCTTCAAGTTCTTCTAATTTTTTGGGCACATTAGGAAGCTTTGGCTCACAATTTTTGGCGTAAAAATCAGATTCATTATGCGTAAAGACAGACTTAGGTGAGTTAAGAAATTTGGACAATTGATTTAAAATGAGAGAAGAGCTAGACATGTAATTCTCTACGGATTCAGGTGGAGGAGGAGCTTTATTTAAAAATTCTAAAACAGTTTTGTGGCGTGTTTTAGCATTTTTATCTAACAAAAGAATGTTGTTATGCGCAATTGTAAGGGAATTATCTATGACAGAAAAACCTAATCTAAGCTGTTGTAGAAGCTGGTTATGGCGCTGCTGATGTTGGCTAATTTCTTCCACTTCTGGGGATTGTTGTAATGACGGTTGTTCATAGAAAGACTGCTCATATTCTTTCCCTTGTTCTTGTTGGCTGTGTGGGGAAACAATACTCTCTTTTCCTCCCAAGGGTTCCATCCCTTTGTGTATTCCTCCACTTCTTTTTTGGAGATAAGTTTCTGTAGTTCTTTCTGACTCTTCTGGGCTAGTCCTAAAAGATTCAGCATCATTTCCTGGGTGGCCTTGGATTTCTGGGCTTCCACGAATTTCTGATGGTTGGCCACGTGTATTTTGACCAATTTGGCTATCTTGTCCTCCTTGGACGTGCTCACCACCTGAATTTCCAAGTCCTCTTCCTCCGTCTGGGGTTTCTGGATACTGGCCAAGGAGGTGGAAGGGGTTGGTTCCACGTCCACGTCCATGGCTTGAGGATTGGGGAGACTGGGGGTGGTCTTCTTGAAGGCCAAGTTCCGTGGCAACTTCTCTGCTCCTAGGTTGTCTAGTGGGCGGGGGTAAGGGGCCGTGGAGATCAGGCTTGTGAGCCCTGGTAGACTTCCTGACAGGACTATTTTCACGGGACATATTAGTGAAAAAGGGCCACGAAAAAATTTAATTAAGGTAAATAATAAACTTACTTGTTGGTGGAGCCGTAAGTGGGGTAATAGAATTGGCCACAGAGGTAGCTGGAGCCGTGGTAGATGAAGTAGAAGTGTTGGAAGTGCTTGGAGAGATAGTGGAAGACACTAGATAAAATTCAGGCGTAAAAATAAGTATTTTTTGGTAATTTTAATAGTTTTATTTAGAGATAAAGAAGAATTAAACTGACTATTGTAAAAGTTTTGTTTATATTCTAGAGTTCTTTGAAAATCTGCACGCCTCTTGTTCTCTTGATTCCTCCTGTTGATGGAGTTGAGTTTGATGAGAAGTTTTGTGTCCTGTTGAGCACGTTGGTGAGAGTGAAAAAGAGCAAGTTGGAACTGTTCTGTAGGCGTAAGTTTTTCCCAATCAGAAGGTTGATAGTTAGCTATTTCCTCTTCTTTGCGCAATCTGAGGACTTTAAGATAATGTTTGATTAATTCAAAGTGGGCAATTTGGTCAAAAGGTGGATGAACAAATTCAGGCGTGGAAATGAGAGTTTTAGTGTATTGGTTCACTAAAAGAATGCGTAAAAAATAAAGTAGAAGGATAATTTTTAGTGGTTTTATTTTATAAATGATTTTTAGTGGTTTGGTAATTTTTTGCGTGAGTGAAAAGCAAAAGTAAGAAGAGTAAGTACCAGGAGTAAATTACCACGAGTGGATATTGGTAATTTCCCGGCCAGACCCCCAATTGTCAGCCTCTGTGATGCCAAGGGCTAGTACCTTTTAGCTACACAAGGTGATAAGAGTGCAAAGGATGGGTAGAGTGGGGTATTTTCACGTAGAAAAGTAGTAAAGAAAGAAATAAAAAGAATATAATTCTTTTTTATAGAGGGGCCTGCTGGCGCAGGGGTGTTTGTAGGTGCCCTCTAAATCAGAGATCTGCTAAGCAGGGTGGTATCTGATTAAGCAAACAATGGGTTTCTGCGTAACAGAAGGTGGTACCAAAGTGCTATTCTAATTAAGGAACCAGAATAGGGACAGAAGGATAAAAGAAGTACTCACTATTGCTTCTTTTAAGCCAAAAAGCCACGTAGGGGGGTGAAGTAGAGCTGCTGGGTAGATTGGATGGTTTCTGCGCAGGAGCTGGTCACGTAGGATGGTTGATTTAATAAGAACACCAAGGATAAAACAGGCAAACAGGGCAGAGTAACTGAAATAAGGACAGGACACGGCGTAACTGATTGACTGTAATAATAATTGATGATGATGAACAACATTTGGCGTGGAAAGAGGGCTCTATATATACTATTTTCACTCATAGTAGAGGACCTTTCTTGCCTGTGTGCGTGTAGTTGCTATATTTCAGCGCAATGTGGCCAATTTGGGAGATTGGCACTAACAAGGCTCATCCCAATGGCACTGCTGATCATTATTTCAGCGTCACAAGTGTTTATAATGACCTTAATAACCTATTTGGTCATTGTAACTAAGGTACATAGCAACACTGACGTGTATTTGTATCTGAAATGGGCCACAAATGACGCAAATGGGCCACAAATGGCTATGGCCAATCATCAAAGGCCACGCTGGCTATGTTGCTCTTATGTATTCAAGGTTTTTATTAATGAAACCTTGTAAATAAACCACGTAGAATCTACTAGTACCCTAGTTACACCTGTACACGTGTGGTAACTAGGGGATTAGCTGTTTCCACGCATTTGGCCAATTTCCAATTAGATTATATAATCCACGCGCGGGGTTGGAGGATTAAACCCCAATTGGGCCTAACTCCTAAACTATACAAAACACCTCAATTATAAGTCCATAATTGGACATTTCACATATGGTATGTATATATAACAAGTACATACGTGTGTAATGTCATCTGTGACAGATAAGTGTGGCCAATTCTTACGGGTAATTGGTTCAAGGTGAAGGAGTAGGAATTCAGGGGTACTTCCAGTGAGGGACCCTACATTAATTTGCATGAGGATTCAGAATATGACATAATATTCTAAGTTATCCTCAAGGTTTAGAAGTTATTTAGTATTTTTGTAAAAAGTAGTTATTATTTTAATTTATTACTTATTTTTATGGTGCCAGGACTTTGCTAAGCTTATTGGATAAAAATAAGTAAACTGAGTTTTTTGTACATTATTAGTCATATAAATGAGTCTTAATATTGTGGTAATAATGTCTCTTTTTATGTTACTTTTGTCAGGTTGGCTCTGACATAGTAGCAAGCTGACAGAAGGCCAGCTAAAATGTCTCACTTGGATGTTCCCTGCAGCTAAATTCCCTCATTCCTTGTTACCTTGGAGCTAAAATCCCTCACATGTGTATATATAAGAGGCTCTCCTCCAGTTGTTTTTCCCTTCCTCACCAGATTCTGGGATCACAGTCTATTACACACCCTTACACAGAATTATTAGTCACTATCCCCTATAGTCTACTACTGGTCACTCCTCTATTGAGGTTTTATTACATAACTAGAGGACAAGGCGGCTGCGCCTCCCGCCAACCCCAGGGGCCCCGGCACCCGCCCAACAATCCCACCCGGTGTGTCATCATCCCCCTCCACCGCAACAGCTGGAGGTCCTGACCAAAGGTCAATCACACGCCCAGTCCTCACACCCCACTTCAACCTGAGAGAATACAGACAACTGAAGGTGCATTTCATGATAAGTATGAGTACTAAAGATAGACAACAGCATGTACATGATCTAATTTTAAGAGTTTCTAATTTAATGAAATGTAAAGAAAAAGATCTTGTTTTATTACCTGAAGGCAGATCACAATCTGCAAAACGAGTTAATGATAGAGAACGAGCTTTAACGCCTACAATCAATCTCTAGCAGTGAGATTTTTCTGCTTTAAAAGGAGAAGAGAGTTATTGTTAGCTTTAGTGTTCTTCATGTTCAAGAAGTTAATGGTATTTGTTTGGTGACTTTACTTTGATCTTTGAGCTGCTTATGATGAAACTGCATCGTTCAACTGATGCAATTGATTAGTTTTGCTAGTCCAATTTTCACTCACGCTCACCCTTACCACCAGTACTCTCCACTCACCTTCACCACACCCTCACGGCTCAGGATGTAAATGGGCCGGGTTTGGGCCAAAAAACCGTGCCCGAACCCAACCCAAATGTTTCCTTGGGTCGGGAACAACTGACAGATCAGCTGCCCGAACCCGACCTGGTCTTGGGACCTGTTGGGTTTGGGTTGGGACGGGCCGGGTCTAGCTGACCTGACATTTTTTTGCTTGCTCACAAGTGGTAACCAATGACCATGTTTTATTTCTATATTTTTTATATTTATGTATATTATATCAATCAATAGCATATTATATTTCTTATTTGTAAGAGATAGCTCGCCGGTCTGGAGTCCAAGCACTCAATCAATGACATTTACTTCCTCCTCTTCATAATCATCTGGAGAGCAATCATACTTATAGAGGTCCTCCTCGTTTTTGATCCAATCTTGCCCACACACAAGGGCTTCAAGAGTTTCAGCCTTCATCCTACTTCAATTGCTGCTGAGTACTCTTCCACCGCTTGAGAATGCCGACTCTGATGCAATAGATGTCATTGGAGTGGTCAGGATTGTTTTAGCAAGATTGGCAAAAACGGGGAATCAAGCGGCATTATGATTCCACCAGGTGAGTATATCAAAGTCCGTAGAGTCTATTACAATTGGTGGTTCTTGTAGATAAAGGTCCAGCTTGGCAGTCGCGGATGAAGGATGAGTGGATTTCTTCTCCTCAGCAACTTTTTGAAGCTTTCTCTTTCTTCTTCTTTGGGCAATTTCTTTTTATTATTGATTGTTTGGGATTCTTGAGTTCCGGAGGCGTTGTTTTCAGTTTTTTTCCTTGATTTGTTCAGCTCATCAAACCAATTGTGGAGTGTGAGTTTTATGTTTTCAAGACTTTCTCTAGCTTTGGTCGCTCCTAAATCGTCTGAGAGAAGAAACTCAACAAGTTCTAACTTGCTACAAGGGTCGAAAACAATCATGAGAGCGGCGAAATCCTTCATTTTGCTCCAGTACTTATTGTATTTTGATTGCATTGGCTCAATTATGCTGGCAACATGACTGGGTCCATTCTTGACGGTTTCCTTCAGATGTCGGTCAATTTTTTTCATATGTTGGAAGACCAGATGTGCAGTTGGATGATGGGTCATTCCAAGTTTGAGAGTCGCTGACATGAGAAGAACAAAGTGAGCTGTGAGTGAAGTAGCCTTTCAGGTTTGGAAAAAAAAATTGACAAAAACCAAATAAAAGAAATACTTACCTGTCTTGAATATTGCAAGAAATTTGCTCATAGCTTTTATTTCTTTCCACTTGTCCTTGGTTGGGCAATAAGCAAAGTGGGCGTGTTGCATTGACAAATTTCCAAACGCCGCTTGATATGGTAAAACTGAGCTGAGCATCTCATAAGTGGAGTTCCAGCGGGTTGGGACATCAACCAACGGGAGTGCCATCTTTTTCATACAAACCTGATTGATTGACTCCTGGAACATCTGCTTGCATGATGCAGTGCTCTTGGTATGACAAACAGCATTGCAAATCTTAATGATTGCTGGCGAAAGAGTGTCTAGACCGTCCTTAACAACAAGATTGATGAGGTGAGCGGCACATCGGACATGAAAATATTTGCCATTCATGGGAAGAGGCGAATCCCGGCGTTCCTTCAAGACTGATAAGACCCAAGCAACTGTGACGTTGTTCAAAGAGGTGTTGTCCGCCGTGATAAATCCCACCTTGGGAACAAGCTTCCATTTGATAATTGTTGCAATAAGCTGGTTGGCAATTGCTCAGCCAGTGTGTGGAGTCAGAAGTTCCTTGAACGAAATGACACGCTTCTCCAGTTTCCAATCATCCGAGATGAAGTGGCAGGTGACCACCATGAATGGGGTCTGGTTTGACGACGTCCAAAGGTTGGTTGTTAGTGCGACTTGTTCCACTTTGTCAATCGTGAGCAAGATTTTTGTCTTCATCAATTGGAAAATCTTCATCAAGTCAGTCTTCACGGTCCCATGGCTGATCATCCTAAACTTGGGTTGTAGCAAGGCAACAAGGGATCTGAACATTGGTTGCTCAACCAAGTTGAATGGTAGCTTGTGTGCCACAATCATCTTGACTAATAAGGTGCGGCATGTTTCTTGACAAAAAACCCACGTTGAGTGTGATGAGTTCTTGCCAAACTTGAGGAGGGTTTGCTGCGTTGTGGCGAGATAAGAGGCGCATCGCTTCAGGTGGCGCCAGAGGTGATTTGTTCCATTGGTGCTTTTACCGTCCATTACCTGTTTGCAGGACTTACAGATTGCCTTGACATTGTTTTCTGAGAAAAGAAAATTGCACAGGTAAGCTTCTTTTTATAGATTGAATTCATTGAAAATACTCTTTGATTATTACCAACTGGTTATTTCCTTTTTAAAATGAGACCACACATCACTTGTGGCCTTTCTTTTTTTTTTGGTCTTGAGATGCGCTTTCTTGGTTGCTAGATTGCTTGAGTTTCTGCAAATTTGTTTGGTTGCCTACGTCAGCCTCACATTCCAAAACAGCAGGCATCTTCTTTTTTGAAGGATTGGCAATCGGCCTTGCAGTGTCAGTGCTTTCCGGTTTGGCTTGACTCGTTGGACTTGAGACAGCATTTGATTGAGATGCTGGTTCTGCTTCAGTAGTAACAGAGTCTTGAGGTTGACTTGGACAAGCAGATGAAGGCGGGGCATCCGTTTCCGAATCTGGTGATTGAACTTGTTTTTTGCGTCTGGTACTTCTCGCCATTGAACTTGAATTTTGGGTTGGTAGGCGTAGCTGGTGAAGTCTGGGGGCAAGCACCAGTACGACTGCCGGTGCACTGGTGGCTGCAACATAGAGTCGGGCCTTAGTCGGGCTCCCGGGCCGACCCGGCCAGTGTATAGCCTGCCCGAACCCGACCCGCTTAGTTTGTAGCTCGGGTCGGGCCGGGTTCGGGTCAGTCAATTTTTGCTGAAAATCTGCCCAAACCCGACCCACGACCCGTTGGGTCTTGGGTCGGCCCGGCCCATTTACATCCTGACCCAAGAACCCAACTGTTCTGGGAGCGTCCCTCAGTTCCTCAATCGCTCCTTGGGTGTATGAGCTGGGTATTGATTCCTCGGACGTTCTAATTGGGTCAGCAAAGGTCAGCAAGCAAGACTTGTCTTGACGTTGACTTGGTCGGATACCTCACTACCATACAGATCAATACACCGGCTGGAAAGAAGGATGTCAATCCCTTCCTTGACTGGTTATACATACTAAGATTTGTTGGTTTTGCTTTTTGGTTCGCAGAATTTAAGATTGCGATGCGCTTCATGGCGACGTTGTGTTTCTCTTTCAGTCGCTTGTTGTTGTTGAGAATGTGTCATCCATTGCTGCTGACCGTCCATCCGATTCTACAAGAAGCTGAAGTCCAAACATATTCAGCGTGCCTTCCTGACTTCGGCTGTCCTCAAACGTCCTCAGCGTTAAACCTGAGCCCTTGATCCCTCTTAAGGTTCTGCTTGCTTGATTAGGTACCCGGCCCGGTAGCACAGTCGCAAAGGACTATCACACCCTCCCCTGCCCCTACAAACGATCACACCTTGACGGCCGTCTGCTCGGTTCCCCCTCTCGTCGTTGTTGGACCTACTAGAGCCATGAAGACCCGCAGTCTCAGCCCACGGGTGCTCGCAGCGCTCATTTCCGTCGCACTCCTTGGTCACACCATGGCCGGGCACGATCAAACAGATTACTGCAGCGGGCGGTACATGCTCGACCAACGTCCATACCGACAATTGTTCCGGTGCACAGGCGATCCTCGCAGTCCCAGCTACTGCCCACACACGATCATAATTGATGTCAACCCATTCGTTTGCCGAGGTTGCAGGCTCACATTCGGCCAGACAGAGGAATTAATCCAAGGATGTCCCGTCCATTCACCCTTTCAGCAACTCCCAACGCGGGCCTCACGCATATAGCTAAGAAAATGCAAAAGTTAAAAGCACTTCAAAAACAAAATAAAAAGACCAAAAAATAAAAAAATAGTAAATAAAAAATAAAATAAAATAGGGCATTAATAAAAAAACCCGGGTAATCCGCGCTGACACCCGGGTTTACATCCAGCCGGCGTCGAGCGGACGGTTGGCCGACGAAGGCGCGCACCCGGTTTTCCGCGCACACACCCGGTTTTTTTGAATGATTTTTTTGAGGTCATTACTCAACCTTTTTTTGTGGTTTCAAATTTTTTTCCCATACTTTCATATTTCTCAAAATTTATAAAAGTACTTTTGGAGCATGAAAATGTCATCTTGGCATGTAAAATTGAACTTCAACAGAATTTTGGGGTAAATTCCATTGGCCCGCAGAATTAATTATTTTCCAAGATTTTAAGTTTGTTTCCCACATTTTTAAGGGTGTAGAATCTAATGCTCAACACCAATTTTGATGAAAAAAATTGTTTCCCAGTTTTTTTTTTGGGGGGGGGGGAATCACTGCTACATGCAAACCACTCATGGGCTATGGAAATGAATAATAAAGTAAAAAAATACATCCATTAATTAATTTCTGATGCACTTTTTAGACCATTTGGAAATGTCAAACAGAAGTCACAACATTTGAGTAGAAACCACTTGTAAAAAGACAAAAAACAATAGAAGGATTTTTTTTTTTGAGAATTTTGACTTCACCATAAAATTCTACACGTTTTTTAACATAGGAAACAAATCAAAAAAATAATTAAAATAAAATACCCGGGTGTGCGCGCGGAAAACCGGGTTTTTGGCGCAGCGCGCGCTGCGGAGAAAACCGGGTGTCAGCGCGGATTACCAGGGTTTTTTTTATCAACGCCCTTTTCCAATAAGTGAAACAAATTTTATAAATTTCAAATAGTTTTCAACTTGATCTCTTTTTTTCAGCTTCATTCTTTGGAACCCATTTTGCACTGTTATACAGCTTCTGACCAATTAATTTGTAAGATCTGTTGATGTTTAACCAATGTATGCAATCTCATAACTGCAAGATTCTTCAACAAAATTTGACCAGTTTTGAGCTGAGATAGGTTTGTTGCAGATGGTTGATGAAGGATGAACCCTTTATACTAGGCCAGGTTTATTTTTCCAAGTCAATACGTACATGTGTCAGCTTCTGTTTCTGCCTGATGAGATGTCACAAGAATGTGATATGTATGTGAACCCTTTGTTCCACACTTTTTGGCCCACTGATCCAGATCAACAAATGTTCATAAAATAACAAATTCCAATTTCAGAATGAACCAACAACAAGCACTGCATCCATTCTGCTTGCCAACTGAAATCATCCAGTCGATCCAATTCAACTCACTCAGTACTCACTTCCAAACTCAGCAAGAACAGGAACACAATCAAGACCATGCACCTGAAGAAGGAGAAGAAGAAGAACAATCAGTCCAGCACAAGAAGCTGTTCAGATGCACGGCTTGCAGCATCACATTCGACTCGAGGGAGCTGCAGAGGGAACACTACAGATTTTCCCTGTTCTATGTACTTATAAAACTATGTATAACAACTATGTATATATAATTATGGATTAAGTGAGACTAGCCCGGTGTGAAACCCAGGTTTCACAGACCAGTCCTTCCTCCAGCTTATGTCATCACCCCAACTATAAAGTCCCAGTCTCCCCGCTCCCTCCTAACTCAGTAGAGATCCTTTCCGCTTCATTCTACTGAGTTAGGTGAGTTTTCCCATTTCTCTCTCCATCACTTTCCTTCTTGTCCTTTCCTTTCCTTCTTCTATTCTGTTGTTTTCCGTGTTCCAGTTGTACTGAGGAGAGATCCTTTCCGCTTCATTCTACTGAGTTAGACATACCTTGGTTCTAGATCTCTCCCAAGGCATCATTGCCTGCTTTCTGTTCCATTCCGTCCGAAGCACAGTGAAGAGCACCTCCGGCTCTTACACTTTTTTTTTCTCGAACCACCCAAGAAAAGAAAAATCCCTCCACTCCGTTCCGTCCGCCCCCCTTCCGACTCCCTCCGTACCGATCATCCCGATTCGCCCTCCTCGGACGTTTCATGAGCACCAGGAGAACTAATCCTGGCATCAACGTCCCCATCACCGACCCCGAAGCCATACTCCGCGCATCTTGAGCGGAGCAACGTCGTGTCCAGCGTATCGCTGCCCGCCAAGCAGCTGAAGCAGAAGCTCGGGAAGCCGCCTGACGTCCGCTACCCCGCTCCCCCATTGGGTCCCCTCCCAGGGAACCGTCCCCACCGCCACCGTCTAACATGCAAGACCCCAACTCCGCAGCCAACGCCAACCTGGGCATCCCGTTGACCACACCTGCAGGATCGACATCGGCATCCCGTACCCCCTCCGTCGATCCGCCTGGACGCACTACACATACGGATACCGCCGAAGCGGCAGCCACACGTGAAGCCATCCGTGTGATGATTGCCACACAGAAAGCCAGTATTGTCCAGGGGCAAGCGGACAGAGAGGCCAGTGCCCTGCGAATGTCACGCATCAAGGAGGCCATTTTACTCCTGTCGATGAAGACGTAACCGACCCCTCCCCCCCCGGCGCACGTACCCTCGGGGCGGGTAGACTTGCGGAAGTTCAAGACCACTGACGGGCCCATCTTTAGCGGACCTTTCCACGCAATCAAACCCTTCCTCAACTGGGTCAAGGCGCTGGAAATTTTTTTTCTCACCAAAGGTATCTTCCACGATACCGACAAGGTTGCGATTGTCGGCAGCCTCATCCGAGAGACGAACACCCTCGCCTTTTACGCCAGCAAGGCCGACATACTTGGCACCCTCACCTGGCTCAAGTTCAAAAACCTCATTTTCGGCTTTGCCCTTCCACCCCTTTGGCGAACCACCCTCAAGCTGAAACTCCGCGAACTTCACATGTCAGAAACAGAGTCGTTCCTCACCTATAGCACGAGGGGGCGCACGCTGATGAGCTTATACAACTTCGACACGTCCTCTCTGATGTCCGAGTGGGACCTGGCCAAAGCGGTCTCGCTAGGCCTCCCGGCCGAACTTAAAGTGCTCGTCGACAACTTCGGCAAGCTCCTGAAAGTCCCCTTTGACTACAACGACTTCGAGCAACGTGTTGCTCTGTTTTACAAAGGCCTCCCTAAGAAAACCGCGCAAAGCCCCCGCCAGCCTCCCTCCGCATCGTCAACCGTTGGCAAACCGGCCAACCAGCCAACCTCCAAGGAAGAGACCATCTGGCGGATTCACGCGTATCTAGACAGCCAAGGCAGGTGCCACTTCTGCAAGAAGACCTGTGGGTACCCGGCTGGCACCTGCCCCGGCCCATTGGACCGCTCGTACATCGAGATACCGGCTTCGTTCTCCCCACCTCCCAAACCGTCGGACTACAAAGCCCCTAAGGCTCGTGGTGGACCCCCACCAACCGGGGCAGGGAAACCCACACACCCTCCGGCAGGCCGAGCCCCCGCCCGCAGCGCGTCCGTGGCGGCGGTGGCCGAGGATAACTGCTTCCCGGAGCTTGACCAAGCGTCGGTGGCCGCCCTGGCGGCATTGGACAAAGAACTCCGCCTACAAAGCGATGACGGGTATGTTGCCCCCCGGAACGTCAGCCAACTAATCATTCAACTCGTGGTGAACGGGGAGAGCTTACGTGGACTCATTGACACAGGGTCGGAGATCAACCTGATGTCTGAGGAGGCGCGAAATTGCGCAGGCCTCCCAAGATCCGACCTCCAACAACCACTTCGGATTTCCCTTGCTCTACATACCAAACCTTCCGGCCCCATCTACCTCCATCATCAAACAATTGCCTCCTTCTCTGACCCAGAATTGGCGCTTTGATTCCCGGACGTCCCGCTCAAACTTGGTCCAGTGAAGGGGCCATATGACATGATACTGGGGACTCCGTTTCTTTGTCAATTCCCCCTTTCTATTTCTGTCCCCCACCACTCGTTGCAATGTGATAAATCCGGACTAGCCGTTTATGATTACCGTCTCACCCCTAGACCCACTTGCAATGTACACCACATTGCTACAGTGGCCAATTCGACCCCCTCCTCCGAGCCCCCGCGCGTACATTCTGAGCAACAAGTTCTTCATGAGTATAGTGATCTGTTCCCCGTCAACATCCCGGCTGTCTCCGACGAAGCCGAAGCCGCGGGCGTCTTTACGGATGGTACGTTCCCCAAGAAACTACAGAATGAAAGCTCCTGGGTCCGTCACAAGATTGTCCTCACGGACCCCGACGCCGTCTTTAACGAGAAGCAATATCCGTACCCCCAGAAGCATCTCGTTGCCTGGAGGACGCTACTTGACCAGCACGTAGAGGCTGGCCGTTTACGCCGCTCATCCAGCCAGTATGCATCGCCCAGTCTCATTATCCCAAAGAAAGACCCGACCGCTCTTCCTCGGTGGGTCTGTGATTATAGGACGCTGAATAGTTTGACAGTACGGGACAGATCGCCTCTCCCGAACGTTGATGAACTCATCCGACTCGTGGCCTCAGGTAAAGTCTTCTCCATTTTGGACCAGACTAATGCTTTCTTCCAAACGCGCATGCGGGAGGCGGACATCCCATTAACGGCGGTCAAGACACCCTGGGGCCTTTACAAGTGGCGAGTAATGCCCATGGGCCTCACCAACGCCCCGGCCACCCATCAAGCTCAACTCGAGGAAGCATTTGGAGAACTACTCAACGACTTCTGTGTTGTTTACCTCGACGACATTGTCGTCTTTTCCGACTCTTTCGACGCCCACGAGAAGCACATCCGCCAGGTACTCGACCGGCTCCGCGCTGCAAATCTATACTGCAGCCCGAAGAAAACCCAGCTCTTCCGCCACAACATCAAATTCCTGGGACACTGGGTCTCGGCCGAGGGCATCCGGGCTGATAGCGACAAAGTGGATCAAATCCTCAACTGGCCCTCGCCACAATTGCCGAAGGGAGTCAAGAAGTTCCTGGGAACGGTACAGTGGATGAAGAAGTTCATATGGGGGCTACAAAAGTACGTCGGCACTCTTACCCCCCTGACGAGCACCAAGCTTGACGCTTCTAAATTTAACTGGGGAGAGGCAGAGGAAATGGCGTTCAATAACATAAAACAAATCATGACATCGCTACTGTGCCTGAAGAGCATCGACTACGACTCGGACGATCCCCTGTGGTTATTCACGAACGTGAGCGGCTCTGGCCTTGGTGCTGCCCTGTTCCAAGGTAAGGACTGGAAAGGGGCCTCACCAATTGCGTACAAATTGCACCTAATGACACCGGCTGAACGTAATTACCCCGTGCACAAACAGGAACTGTTAGCCGTGGTCCATGCCCTGCAGAAGTGGAAGATGCTTCTGCTAGGCATAAAAATCAATGTCATGTCTGACCACCACTCACTGACCTACCTCCTCAAGCAACGAAATCTCAGCCGCCGCCAGGCCCGGTGGACCGAATTACTGGCCGACTTTGACCTGCAGTTCCAGTACATTAAGGGGGAGGATAACTCTGTCGCAGACGCCCTCTCCCGCAAGCTCAACCCCAAGGAAGAGGCCACGGTAACCCCTGACTCCATAGCGTGTGTCGCAGCGCTGACGGAAATGGGCTCCATCCTCTCCAACGCCCTCAAACAGCGTATCATTGAGGGATACGCCTCCAACGGATTCTGCCAGTCGCTCAAAGCAGTCCTCCCCCTCCGAGACAACTGCTTCAAACGGGAGGGACTACTCTACGTTGATGACCGCCTGCTTATTCCCCGCTCCAAAGATCTACTTCACCAGCTGATTAGCAAAGCACACGACCGGCTGGGGCACTTGGGGTTCCTCAAAACCATGGCGGAACTCCGCAGGGACTTCTTCTGGCCCGGGATGACCCGCGATACAACATCTTTCGTCCGTTCTTGCTTGGTCTGCCAGCGCACGAAGGCCCCGACCACCGCACCAACAGGCAAAATGCTGACCCCGTCGATTCCCCAAACCCCCCTTCGCGACTTGGCGATTGACTTTGTAGGCCCTCTCAAGTCCACAGCCCACTACGACATGATTCTCACATGCACCGACCGTCTCTCCGGGTTTGTGCGGATCATCCCAGTCCTACAAAAGGATACAGCAGAAAAGACGGCGGCCCGCTTCTTCACTGGCTGGCTAGCTACCTTTGGCTCCCCCGCAACGATCATTAGTGATCGTGATAAAACCTGGACGTCAAAGTTCTGGAAGAGTCTCATGGACCGCCTCAACATCAAATTTCACATGACATCGGCCTTCCACCCGCAAGCGGACGGCCGGAGCAAACGTAGCAACAAAACAATCGGTCAAATTCTCCGGACCTTCACCGCCAAAAAGCAAAGCCGCTGGCTTGAGTCTCTCCCAGCCGTGGAGTTCGCAATCAACTCAGCAGTCAACGTTTCGACGGGGTTCAGCCCTTTCAAGTTGGTCTTCGGCCGATGACCACGTCTTTTCCCTTCCTCCGACGGGCCATCCAACGCGCCAACAACGCTCACCTCCTGGCTGAAACAGCGCAAGGGATCCTGGGCGGAGGCGCGAGACAACCTGTGGGTCAGCAGGGTCAGACAGGCCCTCCAGCACAATAAACGCTGTCGACCGCGGCCTCCGATTGCAGAGGGCTCCTGGGCCCTCCTAGATTCGGCCGACTGGCGGGGACGCCACCAGACCGGCACCGACAAACTGAAGGAACGCTATGAAGGCCCCTACCGCGTTAAGCAGGTGTTCAACAATGGACAGAACGTTGAACTGGATCTTCCGCCCGGCGACCGCCGACACCCAGCACTCCATATCTCCAAGGTGAAGCCGTTTGTGGAAGTCGAACCGTCGGCGGGGAAAGGACTTACAAAAGTAAGTTCCCCCCCATTATGCACCGCCGGGTAATTCTACGCCGCATGAGTTTTAGCATCACCTTGGCCACACTGTGAGCGTACCCCCGGAATTTTGTTCTTTACTTTCTGCTCCCACAGCACGACGGACGGCGATTCTCCCTCGGCGCCGAGACTCCTCCGCCCATTGCCAGCACAACCGGCCCGACAATACCACCTTCAAGCGCCAGCCCCGGTCCGATCGCCTTGCCTTCCCCTTTCCTTATCTCCCTTATCCTCCCGCCCCTTCCCTTTTCAGTTTTGATTGTACTGTCTCTCATAATTCATTTTTATTTTTCGATTCTTTTGTTATTTCCGATTCTTTCCTCTTCCCACCTTCTTATCCCATTCCGTCGCCCACCGTCTGCCCTCTCAAACCATTTTCATCGACCTACCACCATAGACCCTCGACTCCGCCATGCCGCATCCTCAGGTCTATAGGGGGGGAGAATGTGAAACCCAGGTTTCACAGACCAGTCCTTCCTCCAGCTTATGTCATCACCCCAACTATAAAGTCCCAGTCTCCCTGCTCCCTCCTAACTCAGTAGAGATCCTTTCCGCTTCATTCTACTGAGTTAGGTGAGTTTTCCCATTTCTCTCTCCATCACTTTCCTTCTTGTCCTTTCCTTTCCTTCTTCTATTCTGTTGTTTTCCATGTTCCAGTTGTACTGAGGAGAGATCTTTTCCGCTTCATTCTACTGAGTTAGACATACCTTGGTTCTAGATCTCTCCCAAGGCATCATTGCCTGCTTTCTGTTCCATTCCGTCCGAAGCACAGTGAAGAGCACCTCCGGCTCTTACACCCGGAGGTTTGATCAGTGAGTGACTATGGTTTAAGTACCAGTGAGAGTGGAAATATGTAGTGAAATGTCTAGATCTGTGACATCTCTGATGGGATAATTGATCCTTGTGTCATATTTGATACTTGAAACCTAAATAGCACACCACATCGGTCATTGGAGAGTGAACACTCTCAATGACTGATATCAGTCATTGAGAGAGTGTGCACTCTCTGATGACCAATATTGGTCATTAGAGAGTTAACACTCTCTCAATGACCGATATTGGTCATCAAGGGAGTGTAGACTCTCTTGATGACCAATATCGGTCATTAGGAGAGTGTAGACTCTCCCAATGACTGTATTGGTCATCAGGAGCACACTTGAACTCCATCAATGGCCGGTCAAACCACTTGGTGGGGAGTGACCTCTTCCAATGAACAGTCAGAAACGGTCTCGATCATCGGGAGATGCATGATGTAGGCTCGCTTGATGAGCTTTTCTAGATGTGTCAGCCTCTGTGATGCCAAGGGCTAGTACCTTTTAGCTACACAAGGTGATAAGAGTGCAAAGGATGGGTAGAGTGGGGTATTTTCACGTAAAAAAGTAGTAAAGAAAGAAATAAAAAGAATATAATTCTTTTTTATAGAGGGGCCTGCTGGCGCAGGGGTGTTTGTAGGTGCCCTCTAAATCAGAGATCTGCTAAGCAGGGTGGTATCTGATTAAGCAAACAATGGGTTTCTGCGTAACAGAAGGTGGTGCCAAAGTGCTTTTCCAATTAAGGAACCAGAATGGGGACAGAAGGATAAAAGAAGTACTCACTATTGCTTCTTTTAAGCCAAAAAGCCACGTAGGGGGGTGAAGTAGAGCTGCTGGTTAGACTGGTTGGTTTCTGAGCAGGAGCTGGACACGTAGAATGGTTGATTTAAGAAGAACACCAAGGATAAAACAGGCAAACAGGGCAGAGTAACTGAAATAAGGACAGGACACGGCGTAACTGATTGACTGTAATAATAATTGATGATGATTCCAACATTTGGCGTGGAAAGAGGGCTCTATATATACTAATTTCACTCATAGTAGAGGACCTTTCCTGCCTGTGTGCTTGTAGTTGCTGAATTTCAGCGCAATGTGGCCAATTTGGGAGATTGGCACTAACAAGGCTCATCCCAATGGCACTGCTGGTCATTATTTCAGCGTCACAAGTGCTCTTCATGACCTTAATAACCTATTTGGTCATTGTAACTAAGGTACATAGCAACACTGACGTGTGATTGTATCTGAAATGGGCCACAAATGACGGAAATGGGCCACAAATGGCTATGGCCAGTCATTAAAGGCCACGCTGGCTATGTTAATCTTAGGTATTCAAGGTTTTTATTAATTAAACCTTGCAAATCCGTCATGTAGAATCTACCTGTACACTGGTTATGCTTGTACATACCTGGTAACTAGGTAATTGCCTATTTCCACGCATTTGGCCAATTTCCAATTGGATTATATAATCCACGCGCGGGGTTGGAGGATTAAACCCCAATTGGGCCTAACTCCTAAACTATACACAACACCTCAATTATAAGTCCATAATTGGACATTTCACATATGGTATGTATATATAACAAGTACATACGTGTGTAATGTCATCTGTGACACATAAGTGTGGCCAATTCTTACGGGTAATTGGTTCAAGGTGAAGGAGTAGGAATTCAGGGGTACTTCCAGTGAGGGACCCTACATTATTTTACATGAGGATTCAGAATATGACATAATATTATAAGTTATCCTCAAGGTTTAGAAGTTATTCATAATTTCTGTAAAAAATAGTTATTTATTTTAGTTCTAACTTATTTTTAAGGGTCCAGAACTTTGTTAATGTTTTTGGGTAAAAATAAGGTTACTAGTTATTTCTCTTACTTTTATGTGTTAATATGGTTACCTTATGATTATTCCTTATTATTATAGTTACTTCATGTCTATTTGTTATCAATCATTAGCATATGTACTATTTTCAGGGTTTGTACATATGGTAATAATGTTGTTTTTATTTTTCATTTATTTTCATTAGTTTCTATATTGATAGTGTTACTTTGTCAGGTTGTCTCTGACTTAGTAGCAAGCTGACAAGATGTTCCCTCTCCGAATGGCCAATGTTGGTCATCAAGGGAAAGTGAAGTCCCTTGATGAATGGTGCTAGTCCTTGCTAGTCATTGGGAGAGATCTATACCTCTCTCAATGACTGGTGCAGTCAAAGAAACCCGATGTACCTCTCCCGATGACCAATATCGGTCATTGGGAGAGGTACATGTGGATTCTGATGGCCAGTATTGGTCATTGGGTGAATGGAGGTGAGCAATGGGTGAGAGGAGTGGGGCTGTGCGAGGCCAGACTGAGATACTATCTGCGATTGAGATACAGCAATTTTTCTGTATCTTGGGTTGGTCACAACTGGCAGGAGCCCCGCAGATAGTATCTCAAAGAAAAACGAGATATTTGGGCTACCGAACACCGACTTTTGGTTTTGCCAGTATCTCCTGAAACGAGATACGATATCTTGCCAGTATCTCGAGTTTTGCGGGGGCCCGCGAGATACTTGCAAGATACAGCTTGCGCGCCAAACGGCCCCTTATCCTTTTTGTTCAGAACAGCAGAAATCCCTCATTTGGATTTGAAGGCCAGCTAAAATGTCTCACTTGGATGTTCCCTGCAGCTAAATTCCCTCATTCCTTGTTACCTTGGAGCTAAAATCCCTCACATGTGTATATATAAGAGGCTCTCCTCCAGTTGTTTTTCCCTTCCTCACCAGATTCTGGGATCACAGTCTATTACACACCCTTACACAGAATTATTAGTCACTATCCCCTATAGTCTACTACTGGTCACTCCTCTATTGAGGTTTTATTACATAACTAGAGGACAAGGCGGCTGCGCCTCCCGCCAACCCCAGGGGCCCCGGCACCCGCCCAACAATCCCACCCGGTGTGTCATCATCCCCCTCCACCGCAACAGCTGGAGGTCCTGACCAAAGGTCAATCACACGCCCAGTCCTCACACCCCACTTCAACCTGAGAGAATACAGACAACTGAAGGTGCATTTCATGATAAGTATGAGTACTAAAGATAGACAACAGCATGTACATGATCTAATTTTAAGAGTTTCTAATTTAATGAAATGTAAAGAAAAAGATCTTGTTTTATTACCTGAAGGCAGATCACAATCTGCAAAACGAGTTAATGATAGAGAACGAGCTTTAACGCCTACAATCAATCTCTAGCAGTGAGATTTTTCTGCTTTAAAAGGAGAAGAGAGTTATTGTTAGCTTTAGTGTTCTTCATGTTCAAGAAGTTAATGGTATTTGTTTGGTGACTTTACTTTGATCTTTGAGCTGCTTATGATGAAACTGCATCGTTCAACTGATGCAATTGATTAGTTTTGCTAGTCCAATTTTCACTCACGCTCACCCTTACCACCAGTACTCTCCACTCACCTTCACCACACCCTCACGGCTCAGGATGTAAATGGGCCGGGTTTGGGCCAAAAAACCGTGCCCGAACCCAACCCAAATGTTTCCTTGGGTCGGGAACAACTGACAGATCAGCTGCCCAAACCCGACCTGGTCTTGGGACCTGTTGGGTTCGGGTTGGGACGGGCCGGGTCTAGCTGACCTGACATTTTTTTGCTTGCTCACAAGTGGTAACCAATGACCATGTTTTATTTCTATATTTTTATATTTATGTATATTATATCAATCAATAGCATATTATATTTCTTATTTGTAAGAGATAGCTCGCCGGTCTGGAGTCCAAGCACTCAATCAATGACATGTACTTCCTCCTCTTCATAATCATCTGGAGAGCAATCATACTTATAGAGGTCCTCCTTGTTTTTGATCCAATCTTGCCCACACACAAGGGCTTCAAGAGTTTCAGCCTTCATCCTACTTCAATTTCTGCTGAGTACTCTTCCACCGCTTGAGAATGCCGACTCTGATGCAATAGATGTCATTGGAGTGGTCAGGATTGTTTTAGCAAGATTGGCAGAAACGGGGAATCAAGCGGCATTATGATTCCACCAGGTGAGTATATCAAAGTCCGTAGAGTCTATTACAATTGGTGGTTCTTGTAGATAGAGGTCCAGCTTGGCAGTCGCGGATGAAGGATGAGTGGATTTCTTCTCCTCAGCAACTTTTTGAAGCTTTCTCTTTCTTCTTCTTTGGGAAATTTCTTTTTATTATTGATTGTTTGGGATTCTTGAGTTCCGGAGGCGTTGTTTTCAGTTTTTTTCCTTGATTTGTTCAGCTCATCAAACCAATTGTGGAGTGTGAGTTTTATGTTTTCAAGACTTTCTCTAGCTTTGGTCGCTCCTAAATCGTCTGAGAGAAGAAACTCAACAAGTTCTAACTTGCTACAAGGGTCGAAAACAATCATGAGAGCGGCAAAATCCTTCATTTTTGCTCCATTACTTATTGTATTTTGCTTGCATTGGCTCAATTATGCTGGCAACATGACTGGGTCCATTCTTGACGGTTTCCTTCAGATGTCGGTCAATTTTTTTCATATGTTGGAAGACCAGATGTGCAGTTGGATGATGGGTCATTCCAAGTTTGAGAGTCGCTGACATGAGAAGAACAAAGTGAGCTGTGAGTGAAGTAGCCTTTCAGGTTTGGAAAAAAAAATTGACAAAAACCAAATAAAAGAAATACTTACCTGTCTTGAATATTGCAAGAAATTTGCTCATAGCTTTTATTTTTTTCCACTTGTCCTTGGTTGGGCAATAAGCAAAGTGGGCGTGTTGCATTGACAAATTTCCAAACGCCGCTTGATATGGTAAAACTGAGCTGAGCATCTCATAAGTGGAGTTCCAGCGGGTTGGGACATCAACCAACGGGAGTGCCATCTTTTTCATACAAACCTGATTGATTGACTCCTGGAACATCTGCTTGCATGATGCAGTGCTCTTGGTATGACAAACAGCATTGCGAATCTTAATGATTGCTGGCGAAAGAGTGTCTAGACCGTCCTTAACAACAAGATTGATGAGGTGAGCGGCACATCGGACATGAAAATATTTGCCATTCATGGGAAGAGGCGAATCCCGGCGTTCCTTCAAGACTGATAAGACCCAAGCAACTGTGACGTCGTTCAAAGAGGCGTTGTCCGCCGTGATAAATCCCACCTTGGGAACAAGCTTCCATTTGATAATTGTTGCAATAAGCTGGTTGGCAATTGCTCAGCCAGTGTGTGGAGTCAGAAGTTCCTTGAACGAAATGACACGCTTCTCCAGTTTCCAATCATCCGAGATGAAGTGGCAGGTGACCACCATGAATGGGGTCTGGTTTGACGACGTCCAAAGGTTGGTTGTTAGTGCGACTTGTTCCACTTTGTCAATCGTGAGCAAGATTTTTGTCTTCATCAATTGGAAAATCTTCATCAAGTCAGTCTTCACGGTCCCATGGCTGATCATCCTAAACTTGGGTTGTAGCAAGGCAACAAGGGATCTGAACATTGGTTGCTCAACCAAGTTGAATGGTAGCTTGTGTGCCACAATCATCTTGACTAATAAGGTGCGGCATGTTTCTTGACAAAAAACCCACGTTGAGTGTGATGAGTTCTTGCCAAACTTGAGGAGGGTTTGCTGCGTTGTGGCGAGATAAGAGGCGCATTGCTTCAGGTGGCGCCAGAGGTGATTTGTTCCATTTGTGCTTTTACCGTCCATTACCTGTTTGCAGGACTTACAGATTGCCTTGACATTGTTTTCTGAGAAAAGAAAATTGCACAGGTAAGCTTCTTTTTATAGATTGAATTCATTGAAAATACTCTTTGATTATTACCGACTGGTTATTTCCTTTTTAAAATGAGACCACACATCACTTGTGGCCTTTCTTTTTTTTTGGTCTTGAGATGCGCTTTCTTGGTTGCTAGATTGCTTGAGTTTCTGCAAATTTGTTTGGTTGCCTACGTCAGCCTCACATTCCAAAACAGCAGGCATCTTCTTTTTTGAAGGATTGGCAGTCGGCCTTGCAGTGTCAGTGCTTTCCGGTTTGGCTTGACTCGTTGGACTTGAGACAGCATTTGATTGAGATGCTGGTTCTGCTTCAGTAGTAACAGAGTCTTGAGGTTGACTTGGACAAGCAGATGAAGGCGGGGCATCCGTTTCCGAATCTGGTGATTGAACTTGTTTTTTGCGTCTGGTACTTCTCGCCATTGAACTTGAATTTTGGGTTGGTAGGCGTAGCTGGTGAAGTCTGGGGGCAAGCACCAGTACGACTGCCGGTGCACTGGTGGCTGCAACATAGAGTCGGGCCTTAGTCGGGCTCCCGGGCCGACCCGGCCAGTGTATAGCCTGCCCGAACCCGACCCGCTTAGTTTGTAGCTCGGGTCGGGCCGGGTTCGGGTCAGTCAATTTTTGCTGAAAATCTGCCCAAACCCGACCCACGACCCGTTGGGTCTTGGGTCGGCCCGGCCCATTTACATCCTGACCCAAGAACCCAACTGTTCTGGGAGCGTCCCTCAGTTCCTCAATCGCTCCTCGGGTGTATGAGCTGGGTATTGATTCCTCGGACGTTCTAATTGGGTCAGCAAAGGTCAGCAAGCAAGACTTGTCTTGACGTTGACTTGGTCGGATACCTCACTACCATACAGATCAATACACCCGCTGGAAAGAAGGATGTCAATCCCTTCCTTGACTGGTTATACATACTAAGATTTGTTGGTTTTGCTTTTTGGTTCGCAGAATTTAAGATTGCGACGCGCTTCATGGCGACGTTGTGTTTCTCTTTCAGTCGCTTGTTGTCGTTGAGAATGTGTCATCCATTGCTGCTGACCGTCCATCCGATTCTACAAGAAGCTGAAGTCCAAACATATTCAGCGTGCCTTCCTGACTTCGGCTGTCCTCAAACGTCCTCAGCGTTAAACCTGAGCCCTTGATCCCTCTTAAGGTTCTGCTTGCTTGGTTAGGTACCCGGCCCGGTAGCACAGTCGCAAAGGACTATCACACCCTCCCCTGCCCCTACAAACGATCACACCTTGACGGCCGTCTGCTCGGTTCCCCCTCTCGTCGTTGTTGGACCTACTAGAGCCATGAAGACCCGCAGTCTCAGCCCACGGGTGCTCGCAGCGCTCATTTCCGTCGCACTCCTCGGTCACACCATGGCCGGGCACGATCAAACAGATTACTGCAGCGGGCGGTACATGCTCGACCAACGTCCATACCGAAAATCGTTCCGGTGCACAGGCGATCCTCGCAGTCCCAGCTACTGCCCACACACGATCATAATTGATGTCAACCCATTCGTTTGCCGAGGTTGCAGGCTCACATTCGGCCAGACAGAGGAATTAATCCAAGGATGTCCCGTCCATTCACCCCTTCAGCAACTCCCAACGCGGGCCTCACGCATATAGCTAAGAAAATGCAAAAGTTAAAAGCACTTCAAAAACAAAATAAAAAGACCAAAAAATAAAAAAATAGTAAATAAAAAATAAAATAAAATAGGGCATTAATAAAAAAACCCGGGTAATCCGCGCTGACACCCGGGTTTACATCCAGCCGGCGTCGAGCGGACGGTTGGCCGACGAAGGCGCGCACCCGGTTTTCCGCGCACACACCCGGTTTTTTTGAATGATTTTTTTGAGGTCATTACTCAACCTTTTTTTGTGGTTTCAAATTTTTTTCCCATACTTTCATATTTCTCAAAATTTATAAAAGTACTTTTGGAGCATGAAAATGTCATCTTGGCATGTAAAATTGAACTTCAACAGAATTTTGGGGTAAATTCCATTGGCCCGCAGAATTAATTATTTTCCAAGATTTTAAGTTTGTTTCCCACATTTTTAAGGGTGTAGAATCTAATGCTCAACACCAATTTTGATGAAAAAAATTGTTTCCCAGTTTTTTTTTTGGGGGGGGGGGGGAATCACTGCTACATGCAAACCACTCATGGGCTATGGAAATGAATAATAAAGTAAAAAAATACATCCATTAATTAATTTCTGATGCACTTTTTAGACCATTTGGAAATGTCAAACAGAAGTCACAACATTTGAGTAGAAACCACTTGTAAAAAGACAAAAAACAATAGAAGGATTTTTTTTTTTGAGAATTTTGACTTCACCATAAAATTCTACACGTTTTTTAACATAGGAAACAAATCAAAAAAATAATTAAAATAAAATACCCGGGTGTGCGCGCGGAAAACCGGGTTTTTGGCGCAGCGCGCGCTGCGGAGAAAACCGGGTGTCAGCGCGGATTACCAGGGTTTTTTTTATCAACGCCCTTTTCCAATAAGTGAAACAAATTTTATAAATTTCAAATAGTTTTCAACTTGATCTCTTTTTTTCAGCTTCATTCTTTGGAACCCATTTTGCACTGTTATACAGCTTCTGACCAATTAATTTGTAAGATCTGTTGATGTTTAACCAATGTATGCAATCTCATAACTGCAAGATTCTTCAACAAAATTTGACCAGTTTTGAGCTGAGATAGGTTTGTTGCAGATGGTTGATGAAGGATGAACCCTTTATACTAGGCCAGGTTTATTTTTCCAAGTCAATACGTACATGTGTCAGCTTCTGTTTCTGCCTGATGAGATGTCACAAGAATGTGATATGTATGTGAACCCTTTGTTCCACACTTTTTGGCCCACTGATCCAGATCAACAAATGTTCATAAAATAACAAATTCCAATTTCAGAATGAACCAACAACAAGCACTGCATCCATTCTGCTTGCCAACTGAAATCATCCAGTCGATCCGATTCAACTCACTCAGTACTCACTTCCAAACTCAGCAAGAACAGGAACACGATCAAGACCATGCACCTGAAGAAGGAGAAGAAGAAGAACAATCAGTCCAGCACAAGAAGCTGTTCAGATGCACGGCTTGCAGCATCACATTCGACTCGAGGGAGCTGCAGAGGGAACACTACAAGTCGGACTGGCACAGGTTCAACCTCAAGCTGAGCGCAACCTCATCCAAGCCCATCGATCTCGCGCAGTTCACCAACATGCTGGACCAGTTAAACGACTCTTTGAGCGGCTCTGACTCATCCGAATCCGACGCTGACTCGGACACCCATTCGGTGGACTCGTTTACCCAACACATCGGATCGTCTGCCTCCAGACATGCCGGCAACAGTACTAAACAAACCACGGATACACTCCTGCACGATAAATTCCAGCAATTGCTGCTGGCCAAAAATAAACCGTCGCCGGAGGATGCCTTAGCAGACGTGATTGCCCAGCCACTTGTTCCATCAAGCCCCCTGGTCTGGTTCTCTATCTCGGCAGATTCCGAAAATGGGGATGACACGACGCCGATCACTCAGCTAGGATTTTACCGCGCCATTTTCACACACACATTTCCACGTCACCACGCTCTCACTCACCAACAAGAAGAGCTAGGAAAAGAGTACCATACCGAGCTTGGAGCATTGCAACGGCCGTTTCTGCCGAATGACTTCACGCCCACGGTGTGGTCGTCTCCGCTTGACTTCGATCTCAGTAGCCCAGATCAGACATCCCCTCCTCCTCCGACATGGACCCTCATCATGATGGGAGGCGGTCATTTCGCCGCGATGATCGTGTCTGTTGTGCCCAAGCTGCGACACATGGGCAAAAACAAACCACCGGAAATGGAGCCGGTCATCTTGCATCACAAGACGTTCCATCGGTACACGAGTTGAGTCTCTCTCATCCTGTGTTTCGCATCCACAGCCGACATCCGGAATGACTAACTGGACGAATGAATCCTTTGTCGATCTTCAAAGCCAGACGCAAGCAGGGAGGCGGGCAAGCGAGCCACGACGCCGGCGGCAAGGGCGCGGCCAAATCTGCAGGCGCGAGTCTACGGAGATACAACGAACTGTCTTTATCCCAAGTAAATAGTAAATTCACCCCGCCCTTTACAATCCCCCGCCTGCCCCCTACAAAAAAAAAGCACGAACTCTTTCATTGACAGTTTTTTTTTTTGTGTGTGTAGGATATTCAAACCTGGCTGAAAACCTGGGCCGAGCCAATCCACCACTCCGAGTTGGTATTTATCCGCGCTAGCAAGTCGAATCTGGCCACTTTCATCTCAAGTAAGAGCGGTTCCAAGGACGAGGCCGAGGGGTACAAATTGACGCGTGGCGATCCGCGGGTCAGGAGCTTGCCTTTCGTCACCAAACGCCCGGTCAGAGCCCTTTCTCTTTCACAGTTGAGGTTTCTTTGATGCGTTTACTTACTGTTTTTTTGCGGCGCTTTTCTGGGTCCACGACTTGAAAACATGACTCTGCGCGACATTTTTTCTCCGATAGACGTTTAATGAATTAAAGCGATGTTTCAATGAGCTCACAAGGGTCAAGATAGTCAAGACGACGCAACGGGAGATAGACGAGAAGGAGCAAGAGATGCGGGAGGGGTATTTACGAGAGAAGGCGCGATTGGAGTTGCAACAGGCGCGGAAAGAAGAGGTGGAAGAGAAGCAGCGAATGGAGGAGGAGCGGAAGAAGAAGGAGCGGGAGCTGCAGCGAAGGGCGAAGACGGCGGAGGAGAAGGAGCTGGAGCTGGAAGACTCGCGGTGGGAGCGGGTGGTGGACATGGTGGAGAAGGGCAAGCTTCCGGCGCTGCAAGAGTTTGTGAAGAAGTACGACCACACGGCATGGTTCGGGAGGATCCCTGAGCGGCTCATGGAGGGGCGGCCGGATCTGACGAGTGGATGTGTGAGTCTGCTGCAGCTGGCCGCGATGGCGGACCAGGCGGCGGTCGTCGAGTGGATGCTGGCGGACACGAACAGTGACCCCACGATGGTCGGCGAGAAGGGGCCCGCCAGCACCAAGGGCCAGTCCACCGCATACGAACTGGCACCGTCGCGCGGGACCCGCAACGCGTTCCGTCGAGCCATGGCGCGCCACCCTGATCGCTTCGAGTGGATTTCTCAGGCAAAAGTGCCCTCCCCTTTAACTGAAGAAATCGAAACCAACCAGCAGCTGAAAAGCAAAGAACGCAACCGGAAACTGAAGGAGAAGCTAAAAGAACGCGACCGGCTGCGCGCCTCCAACGCCGAGAAAAACCTGGCGGCTAATGGTGGCACGCAAGATTCGGCGGCGAACGACATCCAGCGTGACCGCTCCAGGACAAGTCGTGGCCCCACGGATCCGCATGTCAATCGCTTGGACGGCGGCGCCGTAGGCAGGCCCTCCATACTCTCGCACACCGCGGCGTCCGCGGCCGGGTTATCGGATGAGCAGCGCGTGAGGCTAGAGCGCGAGCGCCGGGCGCGCGCGGCGGAGGCTCGGCTCAAATGATATCCTCTATTTACCCGTGGGTTGTCGCGCTCCGTTTTCATCCTTCCTTGTATCTCCCTTCTTGCTTTGTTTTCGGGGCTCTGGCCCGTCTTGCGAGACGTCTCTTCCTCCTTGCTTGGGTCCCCAATAGATGTTATGTTATATACACCATACCCTCTTTTTCTATGCATCGTGTGCCTCGACATGCACGGTTCCCAGGAAAATAATATCTTTGAGTCAAGCCTAAGGGGTTACTCATCAAATACACTGCCATGGTTGTTTTATGTGGTGACTTTTCTAAGGGTCAAAGGAAGGTTTGACTCTCTGGCTGTTGGGCTCAAAGGGTATGAAAGACAATGCGAAGGGGCAAAAAAAAAAAAAAAAAGATTTTCTTTCTTTCTTCCTTTGCGCCAAGGCAGAAGAGGAGTGATTGGATACACCTACATATTTATGTACAGTGGCCGGCAATAAGTTTTTGTCGTGGACTGTGCGCGTCGCTTAACAACTTTGGCGAAAAGTCACTACCGGGCACTGTACATACGAGCAGGTCCAGTTGTGGGTGAGAATTTGACAGAAGAATCAGGGAGTACATGAGCTATGCGAAATACTCGAAAAATGAATCAGACAGACATACTTACGAAAAGGTTTACGTGAGCACGCTTTAAGGTGAAATGAGAGAGGACAAGCCCTACATAAATACATATAACGCGCCAGGGTTCGTAGACTTTGACGCGATGTGAGTAGATTCTGGAGGTTCATGTTGGTTTTTGAGATTTGGGTAAGACAGAACTTGAAGAAGAAGAATAAACTTACGCAGTTGGAGAACAGGAAGACTTGCGAGCTCAGGAGAGTTCCAGCAAGAAGAGTGCATCATGAATCATGAGTGTCCAAGGTTTTTATGTAGGTTTTTGAGGGGTTTGAGACGCTCACAACATGCGCTTGTGAGTGCAATAACATAACTCTTCTCTTGCTGTAAACTCTGTCCTCCAGTGAAGAACCCGCCAATGGTGGGGAAGAACGTGAGAAACGGACACAAAGACTCGAGCATTGGGAGTAGTTGGCCAAAAGCTCCATGGATTCAATTCCGAGGTAAAAGTGTTAAATGCAGCTTTAATGGTCTGATTACTTGCTACTTACAATCAACGTGTAATTCAACTTGCATCAAGACGCGAGACAAGACAGCGCAATCATTACCGCGAAATGCAAGACCCTCCCTCGAAGGAGAGTCGTTTCGCGACCGGGCACACTCCCCCCGGGCCCCAAGCGAAGGGAGCTAAGTTGAGAAATGCGAGGCAACCATCTGACAGAGATTATGGCAAGTGTAGCACACAAGTGAGCACGTTTCTTCTTAGGAACACATTGAGCTTGGCGGGAAATTGACAGTCTAACACACACAAATTTACATCCATTTTATAATATGTACAACGAAAGAATAGAAAACCCTTCCGTTAAATCGAGAGCCTTGACGGGGTTGGGTTTAGGAGAGCGGAAACAGGTCGGGATGTCAGTTGGTGCCGACTTCAGTGAATAAATCCGCCAGCGCCCGCGCCACCGGTCGCAACTCCTTGAAGACCTACGCCACCGGCCACACCTCCTTGGAGACCTACGCCTCCGGCGGCTGCAAATCCAGCACCGGCGTCGATTCCTGCATGGCCGAGGGCACCAGCAGAGGCTGCGATACCACCCGCTGCGTGTCCTGCAGCACCAATCGCTCCCTGAGCCGCGTTGGCAATCGGTGCAATGCCAGCAGCAACACCTCCCGGACCCGCCACACCAACTGCTCCCGCAGCGTGAAGGGCTCCATCAGCTGCGTCAACAATCGGTGCGATGCTGCCACCAACGCCTCCACCACCCGCGACACCAAGCCCACCAGCTCCGCCGATGCCAGCTGCAAGATTAGCAGCCGCTCCGAGACCCACGTCGATGCCGGCATTAGGCCCTGGGCCAACACTAGGACCAGAGCCATAATCGTGAATTTGGCGAGGAGCAAGGGTAGGGGGAGGGTTGGGGCCGGGAGGACCTTGGTCATCATCTGTTCCTGGGGTGTCTTCGGAATCGGGAGACCCCCGATTTTGATCTTGAGGTCCAGTTTGGCCAGGCCCACCGTAACCAGGGTTTTGGCCCGGTTGACCTCCGGAACCTGGAGGTTGACCGGTTGAATCTTGCGCAGTACCGTTAGGCAGAATGGGAGGCGGTTGGGTCGGATTACCGCTTGTGTAAGTACCGTCGGAACCTGGGGTTTGACTGGTTGGGTCTTGAGCAGTGCCGTTGGGCGGAATGGGAGGGAGTTGCGTTGGGTTACCACCAGTGCTGCTGCCAGCGAGACCGGGATATTGACTAGTTGGATCCTGTACAGTACCGTTGGGCAGAATGGCACTGGGAGGCGGTTGCCCCGGATTACCACTGGTGTGAGTGCCGTCGGGACCTGGTGTTTGACTGGTTGGATCTTGTACAATGCCGCTGGGCAGAGTGGACGGCGGTTGCGTCGGATTGCCCCCATTGTTGCTAGCAGGACCTGGATATTGACTGGTTGGGTCTTGCACAGTGCCGTTGGGCACAGTGGGAGGCGGTTGCGTGGGATTGCCACGCGTGTAAGCGCCGTCGGGACCTGGTGTTCGGCTGGTTGGATCTTGTACAGTGCCGCTGGGCAGAGTGGAAGGCGGTTGCGTCGGATTCACCCCAGTGTTGCTAGCAGGACCTGGATATTGACTGGTTGGGTCTTGCACAGTGCCATTGGGCACAGGGGAGGCGGTTGCGTCGGATTGCCACTCGTGTAGTCGCCGCCATCGCGTCGAGCCACCGCTCGCAATGCTATTGAGCGTCGACCGTGCTTGGTGTATCTGCTTCCGCTGGTCAGAGCACGCGAGTCCAGGGCGTGTCCAGAAAGAGAGGCAGCGCTGGATGATACAATAAGGCTGATAATCATAATCATGCTAACGTTCATCTTGAACATCGTGCTACAATACGCGAGAAAGTACAATAGACGGCCAGCGTGAGTTTCTGCAATGGAGAAAGCCACCGGACAAAGATAAAAAAAGGAAATGGGCGTACGCAAAGAAATGAAGACGTCGGTGTGGCGAAGGAAAAAAAGCTTTTCGTAAAGGTGGGATTCTAGGTCCGACGAAACAGAAAGGCACCAAAGAATAGAACTTGTCTCAAAAAAAAAAAAACGGCTGGCCGGTCGAATAAAATAACGGAAATGATAGTTTGTTGAGTGCCGGTGGTGTTTGGTGAAGCGGAAAGAACTTGAAAAAAAGCTTCGCTAGGGAGCAGCCAAAAAAAGATATGTGCAGCAGATGGAAAAGATACGCAAACAAAAAACAGAAGAACTGGTGTTGAAACTATGTGACAAAGCAAAGCAGAAGGTTGATGTGGATTGGGAGAAGGAGGGAAAGAGCGAGACATTATAAGGGGATGAAGACGCTGGCTCTGCCGATGATAATAGTGATCTTGGTAGCTAGCGGCGGGGATGATTGGCTGGTAATGGTGATGAGGGATGGGAGCCGCCTTCGCGATCAAGATGTCTGAGCTCGCTGGCGGATCTCGTCCTCAAGCATGCTCATCAAAATGACGCGGAAACCACGCCAGCGTCATCATGCTTCGTATGACCGGGCTCCCCTTTACTTTTGCGGTACGAACTCTGTCCACGCCTCGGTCAAGAGAAATCACACGGGACTTCAATGCCAGCCCCCCCCCCCGGGCGAAGAATCAAAGTAGCCGACATAATGCGCCATGAGGACGACAAAGACCGTGGATAAGCGGTTGCAAGTACGGATCACAGGTAAAACTGCATATGTAACACATACCGACTGCATAACACATACTGCCAGTATGGCATTTGCATTGTCTTGCAAGACGGACGACCCGCTTGGCCAGACGAGCACTGGCCCGCGTGGGTGACAAAAACCGCCCCCGTTCGGGGACCGGGAAGACACAATCGCTTTGGCTGCCGGCTGGACCAGATGGTCCAACAGGTCTATGCTGGCAGCTAAATCTTGGGATGCACAGCCGCCTTTGCGTGTGCTCAGATGGATCCATTTGGAACCATGGAGGAAGGAGGCCAGCCCCACAGGATGGGTCAAGCCGACAGCAATGGCCCGACGCTGAGCGTGCATAGGGCAATGACGCTGACCGCGCGTGGTGCCTCCGCCGCCAAGCCAACAAGCGCGCACAACCTGGGCCCGGCTTGAGGGTCAAGCCCACGACAACCACCCATGGTGAGCGCACGTGGTCGGTCAAGCGGACCGCGGGGTTCGACTCATTCCCGCTATGAAGCGGGCCAAAACTGTGGGTGGGGTCGCGCAAGTTGGCTCGACGACATCAACGACGCGGAGCGGATGTCGCCCACAACCTGTGGTGTACTCATCATCAATCGTCAACTCAAACCGATTTAAATCATTTTCTTTGGTAAAACGTTCAGTTTCTACAAATCAATAACAATCAATCGTCGGCATCTTATCACTCTCAGGAGGAGCTAGTACTAGCTTGTGGGCAGGTAGATGATTTCATATTGTTTGTTATTGTGATTGATCATGTATCAACTTGCTATTCTTATCTAACAAATAGGCTAGCACGTTGTGATAATCCTATTGTGTAAAGGTGTTGCGTTGTGTGTTGTCAAGTAGAAGCTTGTTTCCTTTTTATTTTGATCATTAGGTATTTGCTTTTTCTTCCCAATTTTGTTAACTGTGTTACTTATTTCATGTTTTTTCAGTTGTTACTTCTATTGAGCTTTTTATAATACTAATTCAATAAAGTAAAGACTTCTCCATTATTACAGTTCTACCTATGGGTCCTGATAGGTCCTGAGTGGGGTTCTCGCGGATCTTTTCGCTCACCTGTCCTACAAAGAGGAAGCCGAAGAATACATTTTGCGGGTAACAGCAATCCGAGGGTCAGAAGCTTGCCTTTCTTCACGAAACGCCCGGTCAGAGTGCTTTTTCTTTCATCGCGTATGGGGTTGTCTGGACGCGTATACTCACTTCTTTTGCTGCCCTTTTCTGTCATGTCTAAAACCTGTTTGAGGGGATGGGGATGGAGGCCCACAAGTGAGAAGGTACTTTTTTCATTGCAAATTAGATAGGTAGTTTAGATAGGTAGTTCCAGCGGACCAGCTACCTCCCAGCTTGGTATGAATATTTTTTAATTCTTTGTGTAGATGAGTTTTTTTTTTTTTTTTGAAATGGAAAAATTGTGCGCCGCTGCATAACTCCTGTCCACCATCCCACTCTTCTTGCTATAAAACTTGTCTCACAATTCTGAATCCGCTAACATGTGGTGTGGCTTGTGGGAGAAGGTGGCAGAGACGGACACATACAAACGCTATGAAAACATATTATTGGTTGGCCCAAACCCAAAGCACTACATAATACGAGTTGAAAAGTTGAACCAGTTTTACGTCCAGTCATGAATACTTGCAAAATAACATGAAATTCACGTTGAGCCAAGACTCAAGTTATGTGGTTCAGTGCCAGTGCTCCAATTCGCAATTAATGGACAGCGCAATCAATTCCATCACAAAGCAAAAGGTTATTTGGTTGCAATCATTATAAGCACAATATAAACAAGTGAGGCGGTTTCCTCTTATGTGCTTTGACTGCGTCGGACTCGAAGGTTGTCAAGAATTGAGATCGCATAAGAAATTCCTCTGTATACACATCAAAGTACAGCAAAATATTAAAGAGATGATTGGAGTAACAGTTTCAGAAATGAGGGTTGACCCCAATAGGTGTCAGCATGATTAGTGAACAAGTCCGCCAGCGCCCAATCCACCGGCCGCAGCTCCTTGAAGACCTCCCCCTACGCCACCGGCCGCACCTCCTGAAAGACCTGCGCCCAAGCCACCGGCCACGCCTCCATGAAGACCCCCGGAAGCTTGAATCCCTCCGGCAAGACCGGCACCAACTCCTGCGTGACCAAGAGCGCCAGCAGAGGCTGCAAGCCCACCCGCCGCGTGTCCGGCAGCGCCAAGAGCCGCGTTGCCAATTGGTGCAACATTACCCACAATGTTTCCAGCACCCGCCAGACCAAGACCTCCCGCAGCATGAGCCACTCCAGCAGCTGCGTTGGCAATCGGCGCAATACTGCCGCCAACGCCTCCACCAAGACCACCCGCAAGACCCGCATGGCCGCCAAGGCCACCGGCAACATTTGCAGCCGTTTCAAGACCGGCGCCCACGCCGCCATTTAGCACCCCTCCCACGCCAGCTCCGGGACCATAACCGTCGAGAACAGCAGGACCACCGGGAGGGGGGGGATTGGGTCCAGGAGCGCCTTGGTTGTCCGGTCCAGGAGTGTCTTGGTTATCGGGAGACCGACTGGTTGGGTCTTGAACAGTACCGCTCGGTGCGGGCCCGCCGTATCCAGTGTTTTGGCCCGGTTGACTGGTTGAGTCTTGGGCAGTGCCGCTCGGTGCGGTCCCGCCGTATCCAGGGGTTTTTCCCGGTTGACTCGTTGGGTCTTGCAGAGTGCCGTTGGGCACATTGGGAGGCGGTTGCGTCGGATTGCCACTCGTGTAGTCGCCGCCATCGCGTCGAACCACTGCTCGCAATACTATCGAGCGTCGGCCGTTCTTGGCGTATCTGTTTCCGCTGGTGATCAAAGCACGCGAGTCCAGGGCGTGTCCAGAAAGAGAGGCAGCGCTGGATGATACAATAAGGCTGATAATCATAATCATGCTAACGTTCATCTTGAACATCGTGCTGCAGGTCGAAAAAAATAGCAATCAACGGTCAATGTGAGTTCCTCGAATCAATCAGAACGCTTGACGAAGAAAAGAAAAAGGCAAAGAACTTACACAAAAAACTGGATTGGGTGATGGGACGCCGGTGCGGTGAATAGAAAAAAACTCTTGCAGAAGGTAAGATTCTAGGTCCGGAATCGAAATGCTCCAAAGAATATGACTGAATCGCAAAAAGACGGCTGGCCGGCTGAATAAGATAAAAGAACTGATAAGGTCGGGAGCCGGAAGTATTTGGTTAAGGAAAAGGACTTGAAAAAACGCTTCGCTAGGATGCAACCAAAAAAAAAAAAGGATATGTGCCACGGATGAAAAGGTGTGCAAAAGAAAAGAGAATAACTGGTGTTGACACTTTGTAACGAAGCAGGAAATTGATGGGGATTGAGAAAAGGAGGGGACAGAGCGATCCATTATATAAGGCCGGGATAAAAACACTGCTCTGACCGATGATAGCAGTGATCTTGGTGGCTAGCGGCGGGGATGATTGGCTGGTGATGGTGGGGCGGGATGGGAGCCACCTTCGCGATCAAAGTGCCTGAGCTCGCTGGCGGATCTCGTCCTCAAGGATGCTCATTAAAAGTGACGCCAAAGGCACGTCATCGCCATCCTGCTTCATGTGTCTGAGCTTCCCTTTACCCGTGCTGGACGGACAGATCAAACAAACCGCTTCCATTCCTGTATGCAAAAACCAGAGCTACGCGCAACGGCGGTCATTCGAATGATCATCGCATATGATTGTTGATAGGAACCACTTAGCCGTATGGATGAACGCCACATCCACGAAGGAATTAGCACCACAAACTTGGACCCGGAGGAATTTCATCTCGGGCGTTGGAATGTGTAGGCAGGAAAATTTATCAACTCAGCTTCCCGCTAGAGGAAAGCAATACATATCTTTTTAGCTGATATCTGGTGCCGAAACCCTTTCTTGCGCTGTTTGCTTTTTATGTGACTTATCCGATCCACCCTGACTCTCTCGAAAATTTGGTCCAACATTCAAATCAATTTCAGGGGGAATCTCATTTCCATCAGAATCGTTTTTCTTTCCTCTCATAGATACCGCTACTGTGCTGTCGGTAGCAAATGACCTTTTGCACATTGCTATCGATCATCATGAAGAAACAGAGCGGGCTGAATTTGAGTTACATAAATATTTACCTACGCGCCTGTGGAGGCGCTTTAACAGTAACATTTTTACAATAAAAAAGGAAGGACAAGCGTGAGAATGCTGCGACTTACATTGTACTGAAGATGACCTCCATTGCATATGTGTACATTATGTAGAAAATGCGTACCAACCTTGTCTGAATCCATCCTAATCCATTACATTCTTCTTCTTCCTCCACAGTGCCGTGCTGTCGCCTCCGTTAGACATGCTGCCTCTTCCTTGGTTCGCTTGCTTAATCACTACACTCGCTATAACAGATCTTACTCAAGCATATAAAGGGCAGAACGCTACCTCCTTTTTGCCCACGCGGTATCTGGTTTCATTAAACCGCAATGAAACAGTTGTGTGGAATTCCATTTCATTCTGCAAGCAGTTACTTACATACTAACAAGCAGTACAACCTTGCGGATGATGATAGAGCTCACTGGAAGATTTCAAATCGCACCTTGATAGCAAGGGAATCCAGTATAAAATCTTGCACGACATGACTGAAATAGTCCCTGACGTATTTTTTGGTTGTTCTTTGAAACTCGCGGACGAAGGTGATTTGCAGCACCTGGAATCCTCCGTCCATGTGGAGGTGCGCTTGTTGAGCTCGCTGGCTGGCTTGACAAAGTTTTCTGACATTTTTACATTTTGGTTGCTGCTTGATAAACTTCAATCAATACAGGAAATAAGTCAAGTCCAGAGCATTTCACGGGCTAGCGTGTTCGACGAAAGGACGATAGATACACCCATACAATCAACTCCCTCGCTGTATCCTCCCCAGGTCCAGACTCGGATAAATGAGCTTCATGAAATGGGAGTGTACGGCCAAGGAGTGAAGGTTGCTCTAATAGATGACGGCATCGACTGTAGTCATCCGGCCTTGGGAAACGGTTTTGGTCCAGGATTCAAGATCGGGTTTGGTAAAAATTTGGCTCTTGATGAAAGTCAAGGCGACGAAGATGAGAGAGGCGACAGCACTACACCCCACGGGACTAGAAAGGCCAAGCAAAGAAAGACAGACGACAGTCCTTGTACCCAGTGCCCCCGGGCTGTAAGCTACACGCCGTCTCGAAAAATTCATCAAAATCCCGTTTTGACCTGGTTTGAAATACTGCGCAGTCCCATGGCACACATGCGGCTGGAATAGTTGCTGCGTCAGATGTTGGGTATGGATTCATGGGGGTGGCTCCCAACGTTACTCTCGGGATGTATAGTGAGTACTGAATTTTGCCAGCTGTTGCCCCTTAACACGCCAAACAGTTATTTAACAGTTGATTTCTATTTCCTGATGGGAAAATGTTCAAAACCCGGATTCCTAGACAGTAAGCTTCAAAAGATAGAACAGAGTCTTCGCGATTTTTCTCTGATTGAACTTTGACATTGGGTAGTCTACGCGTGTGACGACGAGGACTTCTTGGTGTCTGATAAAATTATCGCGGGCATGTTACATGCTTATAAGGATGGTGGTCGGTAGAGTCTCGCCTTTGTACTCCTAATGCATTCTCTTTTTTTGGCTTGTACCAATCGTTCAACGACCTTGTCTCCTGCAGCGGATATCATTTCCATATCTATAGGTGGCTATGGCGGCTGGGGACAGGGCGAAGAACAATTGGCCGTTCTGAATAAGTTAGTGCAGAATAAAGGTTCTATTATAGTCGTGGCTGCGGCCAATGATGGAGCGGTTAGTCGACTGCCCAACTCATCTGTTGTCGCTGCATTGATCCGTTAACCGTGATGTTGCTTTCTGCATCAGGAGGGTTTGTTTCATGGCTCCAGACCAGCCTCAGCTACGAATGCCATTTCAGTTGGTTCAGTAGAGGCGCAAGCTGTAATCGCCCCCTTATTCAAAGCTTCCACTGGTAAGGAGCTCATGATGTACCGAACAAGCACATTCAACCTTTCCGGCGAATATCCTATATACCTCACTGCCAATTCAACTGATGACCCAAAGGATGCTTGTGATGAGCTGCCCAAGCACACTCCGAATCTCACAGATTATATTGTCCTTCTGAGACAAGGGTATGATTCAAGCTCTTTTCTTATTCAGGAGAAGAAGCTACTATCTGACACATCGGGTCGTAACAGGACATGTCAATTTTTTATCAAAGTGCACAATGTCGCGGCGAAAGGCGCCAAGCACATTATTTTTTATATGGTTGGCTTGATGTCGTCTTGACAAGGGGTCAATACGCTGACCAATTTCACCGTTGCCCGCAGAACTCGACGAGCGTTTTACCATTGCCTGATGAAGAGTCAAATGTTTCCATTGCCGCGATATCCATGGAAGATGGGCAATACATTTTTAATCAGGCTAAGAGGGATCCAACTGGTTTCAAAATTTCATTCCCTTCCACCAAGCACCTCTATGGTAAGCATTGACATTTCATAGCTGATCACTTTCATATACATACTTGAAGTACCGACGACAAGACTGCTCTCAGTGAATTCTCCGGATGGCGGTTTCCCAAGCAGTTATTCGCAGTAGTTTAGTACTCTTTGAAGTGACATCACCTCTGGCTAGTTTTACTCATCAATATCCGATCATTGCAGTGGTCCCAGTTTTGATTTTGATAGCCCCCAACCTGCGGTAGCCGGTGTGGGTGGCAACGTAGTTTGTATGTCACCCCAACTCCCACATCTCGCATAATACCAGGTGCTGATCGGCCCGTTCCGCTTCATGTAGCAACTTTTCCAATGAATGACGGTGGTTATGTGAGGATTTATGATTAAGATAAATATGTGCGGCTTGACATTATTAACTTGTCTGAAACGTGCTATTCTCCCGCAGGCCTCTCACAGCGGCACCTCTATGGCGACTCCACAGGTACGCTTTCGTGACATTTTGCGGAGGTTTTCATTTCAGACTCCTGCGGGATTACTACATCTTAATTCAAAAAAATTTAACAGACTTGAAGTTTGACAGATTGCCGGGGTAGCTGCACTGATCTTGAGTGCAAGAGGCAAGAATTTCAATGGAATAACGATGCGCTCTCGATTGGCGACTACGACAAAGGTTTTAAACCGTGTCAAAAGCTCTACCAGCATTGACAGTGAGTGTCTATCGTGCAGATTCATTGAATATTGCTCGGAGAATTCAATTTTGACATCTACACTCTGACTCTCTAGGCGCCATCCATCAGGGCGGGGGTCTCATTGACGCTTTCTGTGCTGTTTGGACGAACACCACAGTATCAACACCTAGCCTGGTCCTCAATGACACGGTGTCCTTCCGTGGGGAACAAGAGTTTACAATATTTAACAATGGCACTCGCATGGTCAATTACATTTTAACCCACCGTCCAGCAGTGACTCTGCAGACATTTTCCCCACAAACCAAATATGGTCGACCAGATCTGAACCCAAGCTCATCCAATCAGTCAGCCACTGCGCAAATAAGTCCTCAGAAGTTCAGTATTAAGCCGGGCTCATCTCAAGTTGTCAGAGTCAATTTCTCACCACCCGAGAAGTTGGATCCCCATTGGCTCGCGGTCTATTCAGGCTTCATTGTGATGGTAAGTTCCGTCAAGATGTCCACTCGTTATCTTTTGATGATCTCGGTGAATCGGCTTATTTCTTTGGTGCACGTGTTAGACTTCAGATGCTGAGTGTGAGAGCCACAATCTCCCTTATTACGGTGTTTTGGGATCGCTCAAAGAACAGTTAAGTAAGTACTCGCAAGGCTCAATATTGCCAACTTGACTTGTGTGTACTGAAAGCAACAATCCGACTGATCCGTGTGGCCGCCCCCCTCAGTATTTGACCGAGGTCCGAATCATAACCAAACCGCCAATTACCCATATCTAACTTATGAGGCGGGAATATCATCTTCGAAGAATGGAACTAACTCGTCTCATGCAGCTGCTCAAGACGTCCAGTCTCCGTTGACTACCACTTTCGTTTGGGACTTGAACAAACATAACAAAACTGTGATACATTTTGGAACTCTTTGTAAGAGCTCTGCAAGATCTTTTGTCGTGATAATTATGCGAGGCTGAACATCCATGCATGCAATCGGGCGTTGGGCACAGTTGGCTCTCCTTTTATTCGTGCCGATGTCTTGCCTGGAACTGCAGTCTTATCTCAAGTGACAAATAATCAGGACTTCCACAAATCTTTCCGGGGAACTGATCTGATTGGCCTCATTCCGAATAGTGAGTACTCCAGCAACAGGCCACGCACCGGGTGTGTATTAATTTTGAATTAATTAATGAAATAAAACTTCTCCACAAATGACTGATTTTTTGCGCTTATGTTTCAGTTTGGAGGACATATTCACTTGGGTCTGGAATGCTGCGGTCGTCACTTATGAAAACAAGGAGCCACGCTTCCTACCTGATGGAAGCTATAAGGTTCTTCTCAGGTTCGTCATGATAGCCATTTGCTTAACATCGCCAAACGAGGTGAATCCCTAAATAACATATTATAAGTTTCTTCATAGGGCTCTGCGCATTACCGGCCGTAATGAGACCGAGGCCGACTGGGATTATTGGGTTTCCCCGGAGATCAAGTTGAAGAACTCGAAAGGATAGAAAGGCAGTTTTACTTTGACTGAGAAGAAATTCCTATTCAGTAAGGCAACACCCTTTCACGTATTCTTGCATCATGTTTTTTTCTCCCCCACTTGAAGTATACCTCAGAGGATACTTCATTCCATGTCTTGATGTCTTAGTTTAGCATTGAGGCACATCACTTGAAAATATCTCCCTCTGATTTCTGATGCATCCCTCTTAATACAGTCTTGGGACATTCCAATCATGTGTTGTGTTATATGGTGTGTTTAAGTTCGTCTGGGCCGGTGGTTAAGCCAGCCCCGAACTCGCTTAAGTGGGCTTGTCCGCTGCTTAAGCGCGCTTGGCCGGTGCTTAAGTCCTGCTTGGCCGGTGCTTAAGCCAGGTGGGGTCAGGCTTAAGCTGGCCTTGTCCTCTGATTAAGCTAGCCGGCCACGCCTGCCAAAGTGGGCACACTAGCCTGTAAATTTGGACACAACATGAAAAAAAGTCATAAACACTAAAAACAAAATGTATTGCATCAATAAGCGTTACGGGGACCAAGATCAGGCTCAACAGGCCGGCGCCGAGAGGGAAGAGGGAGATGGCCAGAAACACGCTAATGAGCTAGATGACGACAACAACGGGGTGGCTGTCATGTTTGAAGATGACAAAAATGGCGACCAGAGTGATGAGGATGATTTCGAAATTCGTGACAACTCCGATAGTGAGGAGGACAGTGATGAAGAAGAAAATAACTAACAAGATGATACCAACATAAACAACCACCAACAGATCAATCCAACCGAACTGACCTGTATGAAGGGAGTTGTGGGGCGTAGGAGTTCTGGGCCGCTTGGCTTAAGAGCGGACCAGGCTAGCTTAAGCGCCGGCCAAGATCCAGCCCGCACAGAACGGGTGAAATTAAGCTGTCTGGGCCGGGGGTTAAGCTCCGCTTGGCCGCGGTCAAGTGGGGCTTAATCACCGGCCCAGACGAGCTTAACACACCATACTAGGGTACAGGGGCGGCTGCGCCGCCCATGAACATTTTTATGGTGAAGGAACACCCAAGATTTCACTTATGAATCAAGACCTGAAGTCCTGCCCATCCCACTCCAATTAACTGTAACATCCAAACTGCCACATGATTTGGTCATGGTGTGAAACAAGCAGAGCTTGCTATCCTTTAAATCAAAGCTATAAACTTGACCATGCTAAAACAATGAACTAGCAGTTGTGCCTTGCCAAATTCTTGACAGTCACACGTATTCAAACATATATTTAAGAGGTATCTCTCTTCCTACAAAACCAAAACCCAACATGCGTGATGACTTCACGGAGTCACACAAGAAATAAATCAACTCATATTCCAGGCCACACTGCATATTCTAGAAGCACCTTCATGCAACAAAACTCTCTCCGACATGGGCCCACCCAACTGACTTGACATCATATGCCAAGATCATGTGAACACAGCGGCTCACACACTTGCAGACTGAATTACCTCACCAAGTCCAAATTGTAAGAATTTCAGTGAGACGTGGAGCCAATCTGCCTGTTCCCAGAATATTCACCAGCGACTGATGGAACCACACGAGGCTCTCCCCGCTCAAGAAGGCTGTGACTCTGGTTGAGCGGCAGTGCGCACTGAGAGACAGAGAAGTAGAATGGACAGTCACGACGGACCAGCCTTCCTCGGCGGACAAAAAAGGCAAGTGGATAATGTGATTGAATTACGACGAGTTGTGTGTGCTACCTAGACGACGACCAAACAAAAAAAGCAAAGCAAAACGCATAATCTTCCCAGAGGCCATCCCCTCTTCCCCCCCCTCTCTCTGTTTATCTCTCTGTGTATGAATGCGCACCCTTGTGTATGAATGCGCACCCTTGTGTATGAATGCGCACCCTTGTGTATGAATGCGCACCCTGAGCACCTCTTCTCTCTCTCTCTTTTTTTTTTGTTATTTGCCGCCATGAGCAGCGACGAGGGCGTCCGAGATAAACGCGGCCGTGATCTGGCGGCCGCCGAACCAGCGGTTGTTGAGGCCAGCAATGGCCTTCTGGGCGGACGGGACGGAATCAAAGGTGATATAAATATCGCCCGCCTGTCACCCCCTCACATCCAATCGAAAAAAAAAGAGACACAGTGGGGTGGTGTGATCAGCCACACGACTTGGTAGAGGATTAAAGAAAACCCATTTGGGGGAGATGGGGGTGTGACGAACGGTAGACTCTTTCTCGATCGCGATCGCGAGCACCGGCCCGTACTTCTCCTCGCACTCCCCCTTCACGTCGTCGCGCAGCTCCACGTCCCAGCCCTGCTCCGTCTCCTCCTCCGGGTTGAACATGTTTTTCAGGAGCACCGAGCGCGAGGTGGCCGTGGGGATATTCGGCCGGAACCTGCCATTCCTCCTCCACTTTCGGTCAGGCTTTTTTTCAACTCAAATTGCAAAGAGGGGGGGATGAGAGATCGACCCACATGTCCGTCACAGGTACGTTGGTCGGTTGCTCTGTTCTCGCCAGCTTATGCATCAATTCGACGCGCGAGATTTGGTTCAAGTTACCGCCGACTGGAGGATTGAGAATGAGGGATGAGTAAGTCGGATGGATCTTCTGAATAAGGAGAGAGAGAGAGTCGCAGCACATACTTGGGTCTTCCAGCCGCTCTTCATAAGTGCTAGGCGCCGGGGCGGCGGCGGCGGCCGCCACTGCAAAGTTGCCGCCGAGCAACGGGGGCACAATCACCGGAGTGGTGACGCCAGGTGCCGTGGCATTGAGCAAGGCAGCGGGAGGCTGGGCTTTGATCTTTTGCGTGTGCGTGTGCGTGGAAAGCATCGTTAACGATTCATGCGAGCAATTTGAAAGAAAAGGGGGGCGGGACAAACCTCCACGCGTAACGCACGGCCAGCCAATTGAAAGCCATTCATTTTCTCCGTGGCGTTTTTAGCATCATGCATATTCTTGAACCTGCAAGGCAAAAAAAAATCTATAAACGGGCTCACTGCAAAACCAGTGACTGAAAGAAAAGAAAATAAAGGAGGATGATAAGGGCTTACTGGACAAACGCATATCCTTTGCTCTTGCCCGTGATTTGGTCCCGGTGGAGGTCCACGTATTCGATATCCCCAAAGGGCTGGAACACCTGTCGAATATCGTCATCTGTAAGATTGAAATTCAGTGAGCCCACATAAAGTCTGGCGTAGCTATTCGGGTCGTTTGGACCGGGGCCCCTGGTGTGATGTCAAAAAAAAAAATTGCGTGTGTGTGTGTGTGTGTGTGTCTGTGTGTGTAAGTAACTCGTTCCAAACATAGAAACGTGAAATCAAAAAAAGAGAGGCTGACCTGGCTTTGGGGGCAATGTATGGACGGGGAACAGGAGGCGGTGGAGCGGTGGCGACGAATCCAGGGGGGACATTAGGCTGAGTGTTCGCCATAGCTTGTCGGTTCTTCTCCGCCTCGGTATATTGGACCATGACTGGCAGACCAAGCAATTTAGTTCCCGTTAGTGCGAGTGCTTTCTGGACACTTTCCAGTTCACGAAATTCTACGTATCCGACTCTACAACAACAGACAAGATGAGAGGGCGTTCAGTTGAGCGCATCAGATTCACACTCAGACAGACATGAGACGAAAAGGTAACACCAAGAAACAAGAAGCGTGGTTTTGGGGGGCTCACCCTTTCGATCGTCGCGATATACGGTCCGTGATTAGTCTGGCGTCCCGCACTTTCCCGGCCTGTTGCTCGAAGAATTGAAAGAGTTCGCGATCGCCCACACGCGCAGAGAGTTGAGAGACAAAAACGGAACGCATCTCATGTTCTTCCTCTGTCAGACTGAAGGAGCACGCCATGCCATGCCATCACGTGCAAGCCAAGGCCAGTGTGTGAGTGAATCGGTAACAACACACAGAGAGAGATGCGGCTTATATAGAAATGACTTACTGAGGACTCGTGGACCTCCGCGGGGGTGACCCAACAGATTCATAGGGGCGATAACGAGGACTTCGGCGGTCAGCAGGACGGCGACGTCTGGATCGAGGGGTGGGATGTGTGTCGCAAGTGAGTGCAGATATCGACATACTACTGGTGGGTGAATTGAGCAGTATCAACATACCTGTCTTCGCCGTCGGCTTCTTCAAATCTCTTCTGACGTTCAGACTCTCTCCCATCTACATCGCGCGAGCGTGGTTCTCTGGAACGCTCCCTGCTCCTGCTGCGCTGCCTCTTACGCTGGCGGTCCCTGTCGTCGTCCAAGTCTGCACGAGAGCGATGGCTGCGTTTAGGATCGCGGTCGCGGGCCCGATCTTTCTCCCTTTCTCGATCTCGATCTCGCTCTCCATCACGCTCACGATCTCGCTCTCGGTCACGATCACGATCACGGTCTCGGTCCCGTTCCAAGTCTCCTCTGTCTCGCTCGCGGTTGCGGTCTCGGTCTGGGTCCCGGTCTCTATCACGCCGGTCACGCTCTCGGTGTCTGCTACGATCAGTATGACTTCTTTCAGCAGTCTCATGGGAGCGAGAGCGGTGTCTTCTATGACTGGGACGGCTACTATGGCTGCGAATATCCGAGTCCTTTCCGGGGGATCGGTCTATCGTTTTACTGCAACGTAAAAGGGGAGGGTTTGATGAATTTTTCTAGGTACATAGAGGCCATAACTCGGAGCAAGAGAAGAAGAGAAGGACCCACTCTGATCGTTCTAAGCGTTCACTCTTCTCCTGTGCAAGCCAAAAAAGGGAAAGGAGCGTCAGTGCCCGATGATATACACAAAAAGGTAGATGCGGAGGGGGACGGACAGTGGAGTCTCTGTCGCGGTCGGAGCGATCTCTGTGTCTTCTACTACGGGAGTCCCTGTGGGGATCTCTATGCCTATCCCTATCCCTATCCCTATCTCTGTCCCTGGACCTGTCATCTGCTGTGTGGACTCTGTCCTTGTCACGTCGGCTTCTAGACTTAGCACTGTGGTGGTCCTCATGAAGAGAGCTCTTATCTTCACCTCCGTGGCCGTCTTTCATGCTTTCCGGTGCAGCGTCTTGCCCAGGATGGTCATGGTCATGGTCATGGTCGTGGTCTGCGTCGCTGCCCTGGTCTACTGCGCGCCCGTTCTTCCCCTGGTGGTCTGATGGCGGTGACTGTTCCTTCGTGGATGTTGAGCTGGGGCTGATGGCCATCGTTTGTTGGTGGAGTGTGTGGCAGAGAGTGGCACTAAGTAGTGGAGAAGTGACAAGTGGTCAACAGAGAAGAACTGGCTGGGGGGAGCAGCCAGGGGGAGACAACCTCATGTCACAGTACATACAATCTGTGACACTTGCACATATATTCAGACCCGATTGTAATGTAACCCATTTAAATGGAGTCCAAGGTGATGTCTTGGAAACCCCTTATAAAATGCTAGCAAAACATTCACAACAGCTGGGAATAAAGGGAAAAAAAAAGAAAATTTAACATGCACTATGATGGCCAGATTGAATTCTCAACACAAAACAAAGTCAAACATGAGTCAATTTTTCCAGGAGAAAGAGATCCGGATGCTTGCATTCTTTCATTTACTAGGGAACTCGTGGCTGCGCCGCGGGACCAGCACGTGGCACATTTTGAGTACAAGCCCATGCTCCCTGCTCCTCTTTGCTATCGCTCCAAAATTGCCATCACCATTGCTACCCGCACAACAAACTGTACGTGGAATTGAGCGTAAATCCTACATCGAGGCCCAGTGCTAGATGATGACCAACCGGTGTTTGGCACCATGGCCACCTGAGTACCTCAGACAATCTGAGCTCAATTGCTGGCAACGTGTTTTGTACATTTCACAGTTGCTGGTGGCAAATAAACAGGTAACTATGAAATCTAGAAAACAACGCCCTAAAAACCTGAATTGGGTCCTGTTGCTTTGCCTCGATCCCATGCGTGGCTTACCCACCCTTGCACTTTCCAAGAAACGGCCAGAACTATGAGATCTAGACAAGAACAAGATGCAAAACTGAATATTGGACCTGTGTCATACCCGGCACCCGTTGAGGGGTACCTGCCACATCCGCCATGCAGGCACCCACACGGCGGTGCCGGGTCCCTGGTTTGCCAAAGGCACCAGGGTACCGCTTGATGTACCCGCCCTGCTCGGTGAGCAGGCCGTGATTGGCTTGGTGAGCAGGACATGACCTGCTCACCGAGCAGGCCATGGCTGGCTCAGTGAGCAGGCCATGATCTGCTCAGCAAGTAGGCCATGACCGTCTTGGTTGGTATAGCCTGTTGACCGAGCAGGTCATGGCCTGCTCACCGAGCCGGTCATGGCCTGCTGACCAAGCTGATCGTGACCTGCTCGGTGAGCAGGCCATGACCGGCTCACCAAGCGGGCCATGACCTTCTCGGTCAGCAGGTCGTCTCACCAAGCATGTTCACGACCTGCTTACCCAGCAGATTCACGACCTGCTCACCGAGCAGTTCATGGCCCGCTTGTTGAGCAGGCAATGACCTACTCACTGAGTAGGCCATGGCCTACTTGGTGAGCAGGCAATGACCTACTAATTGGTGAGCAGGCCATGACCTACTCACCAAGCGGGTTCACGACCTGCTTGAATTGGTGAGCAGGTCGTGAATCTGCTGACCAAGCAGGTCATGGGCCGCTTGGTGAGCAGGTCGTGAATCTGCTGACCGAGTAGGTCATGGCCTGCTCACCAAGCGGCCCATGACCTGCTTGGTTGGTAGGTCGTGAACTGTTCGGTCAGGCCATGACCTGGTCAAACTGGTCGTTGGACCGCTAGTGAAGCAGGTCATGTACCGCCGGTAAACCGGGTTTGGACCGCCGGTACCCGCCAGGCGGTGCCGGGTGCGGTACCAGGTATCCACTTTGGGTACAAAGTGAGCGGGTACCTGAGTACCCGCTCGGGTACCCGTGTGCGGCTGGTCACCTTTAGTCATGGGTAAACCTGCTGGCAGGACGAAATTGGAATTGGTGTTGGTAAGGTGTCAGGACTCAGATAGCTGGGTTGTCCGCTCCGGGCTAGGCACTAACTTAACACAAGTCCCTCCAATCGGAGGGCCTGGTAGCCTGGGCGGACGCGAAGCGGCGACCTCCGAAGGAGGGACTTGAATGTAATGTCAACACCTTGGCGTGAGCACCTGGGGAGTTTTGGTGGTGAGTTTGTACCAATTGGTTTTAGACCCACTTCCACCCATGCTAATTACGTGCCTTTTGGACCAAAAGACTCGCCATGACCAGGCGCATCTTCTGGCATTTCCCCCGCTTGCAGAACTCTTATGGTTCTTGATGCCAGTCCCATCAAAAATTTCATCTTTGAAGCTTTCAAACCTGTACAAGACACATAAATATGCTATTGGACACATATTTATTCTTTGTACTGATTTCAGTTGAATATATCAGGCAGGCAATAACGCGCGTGCAGTGCACCCTTATTGAAAAACCTATGCGGTCAGCAGCCCATATTATGCACTTTGAAAAACACTTTTAGGACTGAGCCCTTGCTATCATGTCTTGACAAATTTGATTGATAAGGTCTCCAAAAAAATGACGGACACCATGATGATTCCAGGATGCCAAGCTATCACCTCCCCTCACAAATTGCATGTTCAGCATGCAGTTTCCGTGCTATCATCCGGCAAACCCAATTTGATGTTTACAAGCCACCAAATCTGGAATCCCTCACACAGGAATTTCAAGATAACTCATAAGCCTCTCCTACGGAGAGCCCTCCGGGCGGGTCCCCCGGACCCTCCGTTTGACAGGCTTTGTTAAGCTAGCTTATATATACGTTGGAATGGAACAGGTTCCAGGAAACAAAGAAAATCAGAGATGAGACTCGCAACGGAACAGACATGAAAGGGCAGGTGTGTTGCCAATGTCACATCAGAGGAGCCCTAGCCTGAGTTTATTGAAGACCTTCCAGTCAGTTGTTCATGCTTGGCTTCAGGTGCAGGTAATTGCGGGAAGTGGTGAATGAAATTTTGCGCTTGTGGCTTGCCCTGATTCTGGCTCATGAAAAGAATCAGGACCAGTCATGGCCATATTTTTCATGAACTAGAACTGCTTGCAATTACCTATTTGTAATGTAATGGTCAACAAATCATTTACATGGTGATAACTAACCATTTGCACAGAGGAAAGATATGAGGGTGTTTAAAGTGGCATAAGACAAATTCATTACACCATCCATATTCAGTTGACATGGATCAAACTGTGGGTTACTTCAAGACTCAAGCTAAAGCAGGCAAATATCTAATCTGTCTTTATTGGGCATTTGTCTGCATGTTCTCCAACAAGTAGTGCGCATAATTACACAGCCCCAGACTTCTACATACACAGTATAATTTTGAAAATGCTTCACAATCACCAAATGTGCATACGTCTCCTTTGCCTGCAGCAGGATGATAAAAACAGGTTACATGATGGTGGGGATATACACTGCGCTTCCCGTGGTTCTCACATGTACAGTTCCTTGCCAGAAAGATCCAATGCATGGGTGATCAGGGTAATCGGGGGTGTCCACCCAGTGGTTAAGCATGTGATTTACACCTCATGCTCAATGTGCAAACACCTGGAACTGCAAACCACCTCAGCCATCAACTCCGCTCAATGCTTGTCTTGTTGTTCAAGCTGAAGCCGCAACAACCTTGACACCCATAAGCAAACCTTGGAATGGCTTGATCAACTGGTTCTGCCATTGGCGCTTAGACGAGCTCATCAAAATAAAAGGGAATTGAATTGCCAACCCCTTTTATTTGAAGGAACAAGCCCCAATTATTTTGGGACATTGTGACAACCAACTTTCAATGTCTGAAGCTGTTACAAATGTGGTAAATTGGTCTGACCCCCCAAATGGGGGTTGCTGATACAATTTTGACCCGTGTCCAGGGGGTTGTTGATTTAATTTGGCTGAAATGCCACCGCCAGGGATTTATTGTTTAAACCATCACTCAAACACTTAATACACATCATTAAAACACATGAATTATATGTTAAAAACAGCACAAAGAGAATTAAAAACATCTGTACAATGGGTTGCAAGAACACTGTCCGGAAATCAACTCCCTCATGTCCAAAAGTTGACTTTTTTTCCTATTTTTAAAAACACTTGTCCTGCACCGCTGAAAAAAACCCATCCGGTGGGCTTTTCTAATATGGCATTGCACAGGATTATCCAATGCTATGTCAGACAAGCCAGTCCAACCATCTTTTCTGACATGGGATTTGACCATTCTGTCCAATCCCATGTTGGACAAGGTTGTTTGACAAATTTTTTCAACATTGGATTGGACAACATGTTGGATCCCATGTTGAACAACCACTGTCCAATGAGTTCTTAACTCATTGGACCAATTGTTCAACTATTATGAGGTTGCTCAAATATTTTGAGCATTTTCCAAATTGTCAAACCATTGGTCCAATGAGTTAAAACTCATTGGACAGATTTTGTCCAACATGGCATCGGAAAGAATTGTCCAATGCTGTGGAAAACAAACCAGTCAAACAAAAGTGTTTGACATGGGATCAGACAATTCTGTCTGATCACATGTTGGACAGGCTTCTCCAACTGGCTTGTCCGACATGGCATTGGACAATCATGTTCAATGCCGTGTTGGACAAGCCCACCGGATGAGCTATTTGTAGCAGTGCTGTTTTTTCCTCACATGTCTGGTAATCAAAAAAATCATGTCCTCCCTTTGACTACTGTTGGTCTGGATCTTGACTAGATACAGTCTGGTCATTGAACAAGACTGCTTCCCTTTCAACTTGAACCTGTCTGCTGTTTGATTACCTTGGACATGGCTTGGTTGTCACTCAATCCTTGCTTGCACCAATTGGATGTAAACAAAACTGGTCTCAATTTTTAAACACAAAGAAAGATAGCTTCAATTGTCACATGAGACACAAGTAAAGGTAAAAAAATGAAAAACATGACAAGTGCAAAGAAAATTTGCTTCAAGTCAAACACCAAGACAAGAATCTGTTCTTCTCTCAAAAAAGCAAGATTCATACTTTGCTGTTTGCATTCCTACATCTGAAGATAAAGGCAGGTAATAATAAAATGATCCTTGAGATTATTTGTTGCACTAATATAAATTGTCAGACGCATTGACTAGATGTGGTATTGATGCCCCTCGGCGATTTGATATTGACAATCCACTCTTCAGTTGGATCATTGTTGCAATCATTGTTGCAATCATTGTTGTGATGTGGATCAGTCTGTGGATTGTTGGAAGTTTGAAGTCTGGAGGAATGTGAAGTACATTTGCCCAGTCAAGATAGGTCAAGATCAAAAGCTGATTTGTCCGGCAAGTGATCTGCACAGACAGCTTTATGTCCACGGCCAACAGTAAATAGGAGAAACAAGAAGTTCTGTATCAACCCCTGCTGTCCGGGTGTTAACCCTGCCTGTTTGGTTGTTGAATGAAACTGCCGCCCGGACATCTGCAAGTCAACAAACGGACAGTTTTCTGTGGATCCATATTAACATCAAGCTTCAAATAAATTCACCATGCAGCATGCTATAATGAAAAATGAAGTATTTTGACAAGGTCCTGGTTGTTACTCTTCAATGTGACAGGACCCATAGTTGAAAAAAATGAACTAAAAAGGGAACCATCCTATTTTTCCTCTTTTTCAATTTTCTTCCATAGCCCATTATTAATTTATGTCTTATATCACTTCCATTACACAGTACAAATTCAAAATGAAATATTCTGTGGCGGATTTGCAGCTTTGAATCTGACACATCCCCTTGGAAACATATGAGTACCATTTCCCTCTTCTTGATCATCTCCCTCTTCCTCTGGGGCTTCTTCTTTTTCATTTTTTTCTTCTTCAGGGGCTTCTTTTTCTTCTACAAGGGAGGGGGGGGGGGCTGTCTTCATGGTTTTTGGGGCTACTACAGTTTTGTTGGAGGGTTTCATTAATTTTTTTTTAAGTTTTTTTTGTGATTAAGATCAAAAGAAAGGAAGGCAGGGTCAATGGTTGGAGAGTTGGCTTTGGAGTTCATTTTAATAGAATAATGGAGTTTTTAAAGGGTTTCAAGGAGTTTAGGTTTGATTGAGTTCAATTTTGGGGGGTTTGGAAGGGGTCTGGGGTTGCTTCAGGGGGGTTTGATGTGTTTGGTAGGGGGCCATGGGGTTTTGAGGGGTCTTTCTTGGTGATTGGGGTGCTCTATCAAGGGTTGCAAGGCTTCTGTGAAGGTTTTTTGGCTAGGGGGTCGTCGCGCGGCAAGCAATGCTCAAAATGAAGCCGCGACCCCCAGGGAAACCATGAGGGATTTTTTGAAAACCCAGGCTCAGGAAAAATTGAACAGACGACCCCCAGTCCGCGAAACAAATTGTATCTGCGACCCCCTGTTATGTCCAGGACCAGAAATACCACGGCCAATGCCAGTCATCACGACGTCCCAAAATAATTGGGGGTTGTTCCTTCAAATAACAGGGGTGTCAGCAATTCAATTCCCAAATAAAAACACATCACATTTTCTGATTTTTTTTTTCTTACAATCATTCTTCCCCAATCTCCACGCACCCCGGCCAAATTTTTTGCATATTTTTTAAGAAAAAAATCAACCTATTGCTGGAATTGACAAACATGTTTCTATTTTTAACTTTTTGCATCTGGTTTTGTAGTAGTAATTCCTTCATTTCCATTCTCCCAACCATCCTGCGAGTGTGTCAAAGAAAAAAATTGGGTGTTGACAGCCAATTCTAACCCCTTTTTTTTCAAAAACAGCGGCGTCGGATCTTTCTGGCGAGCTACTGTACATAGGCCCTCTTTTGGGGGGGATCGGGGTGGCCGCCACCAGGTCTATAAGATCTGAACATCAAGATGGTCTTCGCCTTGCAGTCTGCAAGACTTCACATTATAAAGTTGCTTCGAGTTTCGTGTGTCATCAAGATATTGGGATTGAGACGTGGGCACTCATATGGGTAGGCCTGGAGCTCCTGCTCAGCACGTTCTCCTAAAACTAAAGCTGCAAGAAAGATATGAGATTTTTGTGTTTCTTATATAACTTGGTAAGTTGCAAGCCTGGTTAACAAAGAGACCGAGTACATCCCGTTTGTGAGTAGATTTTTAGATGGTATTAATTTGTGAGTCGAGGGGTGTTGAGAATGACAGCCAGGGACTTGAGGAAGAGAGAGAGAGATAGAGCTCAGCCGACCATGCTCCTCTTGCGGCCGCGCATGCGGACGTTAGCCAAGCGGGTGTGGAGGGCCTTCCAGTCGAGCGGCGACAAGCAGGCAGCGTAAGCTGCAAGGACGATTTCGAAGAGGGGCGAGGAGTGAGTGAGGGCGGTGTTGGAGGGGTCGGAGTGAGTAGAGAGGAAGGCGCGTTCGAGCACGTAGAGGTCCACGGCCTTGTCTTCCACCAGCGAGGTGACGGTCGAGAGCCCAAAGTCGATCATGACGACCTGGGGCTGGGCGCCGGCGGACGATGCGGGGCTCAGCAGCATCATGTTGGAGGTGGTCAGGTCCCCGTGGACGATGTCGGCGCGATGCAGCTTGGCGATCTGCTGGCCCACCTCGGACAGCACCGCCTCCATTTCGTCCCGGGAGTCAGCGCGCTGTTGGTGTACATCCAGCCACTCGCGTAGGCTCTTCCCCGCGATCCACTCCAGCATCAGCCATCCATGCTCCAGATCCAGCGCTTTTAACACCGGCACACGCACACCAGCTTTGAGCGCCCGCGTCAGCGATCGCGCTTCGAATGTCAGCCGGTTCCGAGTCAGCTGCCCGTCAAGCGTCGGGTGCCGGTACGTCTTCGGGAACCGGTGCTTCAGCAGAACCGTCTCCTCCGCCCGCCCCTCCGTCGCCTTCACTAGCTCGACCGCGTACACTTTCGCTTCGGCGCCCTGCTTGATCAGCGTGCATGCGTCGAGGATGGATTCCAGGTTCGTTGCCGTCATCTCCATATTGTTTGAGCTTGCGTTGAGAGTCCATTCTTGGGGGGTCGTGCTTCCCCGGAGAGGTCCCTCGGGTAGGCCACCCGAGCCACGGGTGGTCCGGCGTTGGGGGTACACCTAAACCCCGAACCGAGGGTCGTCAGGTTGCCCCGGGGGATGCCGGGTACTACCCCCATCACCTTCAAGAAATTTCAAAGAAGAATCTTGCATCAAAAACAAGAAACGCATTCAGCATGTCGACGTGGGCCGAACAAGATATGCGACTGGACCCAGCCATCCGGAACTGGTGAGTGATGGTACGCGCATTTCTGAAAGTCTAACCAGCTGACGTGGATGCGGATGTGGGATTGGATGACGTGGGGGAAGGAAAGGGTGCTACTTCCGATTACGTTTGTGATGCTTCTGGTGGGGATCCTGCGGCACTATGCGATGCAGCTTCTGCACACGGACCCGAAGCGACTGGGCCTGCACCAGCTCCGAGAACAGCGGGCGCTGATGCGCGCGGCCTGTTTCAGGAACAACTGCCATGTCCTCTCGCCCTCCAGGTTCGAACACCGCAGAAATCGACTCATCCAGGCTCTCGCCGACGGCGAATATCTCAGCGATGCCGCACCCGCCTCCAAGAAGCTCGCCGACCCCACCCAGAAGAGTGACACCTCAGGTCCCCCTAACCCCCTCGACCCTGCACAGATGGACGGCATGATGGACGGAATGAAGAAACAGATGGTCATGATGATCCCTCAGACTGTGGTAAGTTGTGCAAATTTCCCTTTGGGAAATCGATCGACAGAATGGTGACCTTGCATCTACACCAATTTTTTTAAGATCATGGGCTGGATCAACGCTTTCTTCTTCGGCTTTGTTTGTGGTGAGCTATCTCGCCCTAGTGTCTCGGAAACTCTCGCACCTCACTGGATGTCTAGGAATCATTAACCATCTTCCACATTGCCCTTCCAAAAAAAAAAAAAAAAGTCAAATTACCATTTCCATTACCCAACGGATTCAAACAGATGCTTCAAAGAGGGATTGAGACGAGGGAAATGGACATCAGCTGGGTATCATCACTATCGTGGTACTTCCTCAACCTCTTTGGACTGAACTCGCTATACAGGCTCATTCTGGGAGACGGGAACGGTGAGCTCCTATCTCTAAAACAACCACATCTCTTCGCCCCATTGTGACTGACGACTCCTTCTTTTCAGCTGCTGATGGTACAGCGTCTTTGGCCATGGGGGGCGCATCCAACATGGGGGCGGCCATGCCAGGCCAACAGATGGACTACAAGAAGCTGTTCCAGACGGAGATCGAAAACCTCAAGCTGATCGATCACCAGTATATCTGCGACCCCATTGCTGCGCTCCAGCTCCACAACGTCGAAAATAGGGTCCTGAAAATGTATAGTCAACGTATGGCGTGAAAGTCTTGTTGGAAACAAAACAAAACAATTTTCCCCGATCGCATCCTCGGTCCATTCAGACCATGTACTGTGGCAATTTAGGTTCCTTTTTTGGGCCGCCAACTGTGAGCAGGCATGGGGGCTTGATAGCTTCCTTCATGATTCATGTTTTCAAATCTTGGATGGGTCCGCGCAATGACCTTGAATTGTACTTTATACAAAGCCACATCGAACTTGAGAAGCGGTCTGGAGTAATTGCTAATGTCGTTTCTATCTTCCAAATAACAAGTTGGTGTGTTGCATTGAATAGATAGTCTTGTTTATATACACTGCTAGAGAAGCAGGGACATCTACAATGTATGGTATCTAGGCTTCTTTGGATATCTTGTCTCATCTACATAGTATATGTGCTTATGCTTTTTCTATTTTTAAACACCGCTGTTGTCACGCAAGTCACCATCTTCTACTCTCTCTCAATCATTTTCTAGAATGTTTCACAGCTGTTTGAAAAGCCTTCAGCACTTACAGCTGAGCACTAGGAAAAGCTTGACATGACCACCCCACTTTAAAATAACATGGCATCCAATTTCTTTTTGGAATCAAAGTCCATCCATATCTATTGTTCTTCTGATATGCTAACCTAGTAACAGACATGCTGGTTCTTTTGCAGTCTCTAGGATATTTGGTTAAATTCTAGCATATGAAGTAAAAGTAGTTCTTGAAATATCCAGAACTGGATTTCTTCTGTCATACATGTGTCACTGCGAGAAACACTTGCTCAACTGCTTGCAGTTGACATGCAAGGAACTCAAGTTTTACTCAAGTTTGGCGTTTAATGCGCAGTGACTGCGCATGATGCACAGTCACTGCGCATCCCAGCTTGCGTCAACTAAGGACTCGAGTAATACTCCAGTTGCCCCATGTCAACTGCTGACACTTGAGTGAGTTTTTCTTGCAGTGTATATATTGTACTTTTTTTGGCAAGACTGGTCCAATGATATGAAGTGTACAGATTTATGGTGTTCAAAGCTTGCTTGGATCACCACAATTGAGTTCTAGAACATCAAAAATTGCAGCTAAAACTATTAATAATTATATTGTATTGAATGCACAGCAGGATGAGAGTGAAAGATAAATACAAAGGAAGAAAGTATTTCTCCAGGGGCTTGGATACTGACCAATAACTTCTGCATACTGCAACTGTAGGTATGCTTTTGTTTTGCTGAGGGGTCTTGAATGCATGAAGATATCCATCCAGAAAAGATGCATATATATATGGGGCCAGTTGAGTGACTCTGAAGCATGTGCCCATATTGATTTTGGGTATAAATATGTCAAGTTGAAGCAATGAGATTGACCTATTTGTAGACGTTCTTGATGCAAAGGCAAAGCTGAGAATTGCACCCCTTTAGCTTTCAATCTTTTTTCTTTTAAGCCAAACCTCTGTTCTTTTATTCTCCTCTGTGGTGAGGTTATCTTTATCTTTTAATCAATTCTTATTGTTCAGAACGGGTCATCCATTGCTGTTGACCGTTTGAAACACGCTTCAACACTACCAACGTATGAAAGGACCCTGGAGACCCCCTATATAGGTGGGTAACCAAAATGTATGAAATTTTGGCCAAAAATCACAAATGATACTCACCAAAAAGGTATGAATGGCCATTTTTTTCATCTAGCATACTCACCTGTATGTATGAATGTTGGGTCAAGGATGAGTTTTGACACCAGGGGAGAGGAGGGGGCACTCCCCAGGGAGTGCCATAGCTTAACTTTTTTCTGTAACTCTGGTGGATACCTCCCCTACATCTTTCTTTGAACTTCACAAAGTATTGGTTAATCCATGTTGGACTCATCTGGAATTTGACTGGAATTTAGTTTAATCTGTATAAAAAAGATACTCAAAACAAACTTGTAATTCAAGTTGAATTGTTCTTCAATTAACAAATTGATTCTGGTGAAAATCAAGACTGTTTGATTGAGATTTTAGTAGTGTACAAACAATTTATTCAGGAAGGATGATAATGTTCCAACAGATCATCATGGACAAGATCTTCTTTGAAAAAATTGCTTAATAATTGTATTATACTATTGAATTCTTTACCTTCTGCATCCAAATAAATCTAAGAATTTTCCCTGACATTAGCAAAAATTTGCTGCAATTGTACCACAACATGCAACAAAATGGTACCCCTCTCAGTCCAAAAACTGATTGAAGTCAATCCAGGGAGTGTTAGGGTTCAGCTGGACATCATGTCGCATTGCCACACACTTTGTAGTAAGAGGGGCTTTTCATTCATTTATATATTCTCAGCTTCATGTTCCATTTCTGTTTTTTGTGAGAGGGAATTTTGACAATGTCCCCCAATCCCATTCAAGCAGGATAGGGGGACATTTTCAAAATTTGTTTCACACCCCATAACCAACACAAACTAGTAATCATCCATGAAAGGCCCAGCCTTTTGACCGGTATGTCTGTGTAACATGCATTTATTGAGCAATTGTAGTCCATAGTCATGATTACGTTGAGCTAGAATTCAAAATAAATTCAACAAAAGTTGTTGATAATTTAACAATGTTTAGCACATCACTTCATCATTATTTCACCTTGATTTCACCTTATTGAAAGGAATAGTCCATCAACAATTTGTGATTGACTTCTGACAGAGTTCAGACCAAAACCAGGGTCAACTTAAGCTATGGCACTCCTTGGGGAGTCCCCCTCCTCTCCCCTGGTGTGACCAATTTTTTGACCTTTTCTCATGGTTTTCTGTGCTTTTTCAGGGCCTTAGTGGCATCAAACATCCAAGATGAATCATTCATTGCAGTATTTGGCTGGCAAAATGAAATGAATCCACTTTATTGGCTCTGGAATGGGCAATCTACCCCCCAAACCCCCATAAACCCAAAATTCCCCTCCCCCAAACCCGCCCCTTGGTGGAAAGTTTACTCACAAAAAAGGTATGAATGAGCTGTGAAAATGTATGAATTTTTGCAAAATCTGGGATTTTTGGTAATCCACCTATATAGGGGGTCTCCGGGGTCCTTGTATGAAGTGTCACCTCATTCTCTCACACATCCACTGATTCAGCGGTCCCTAATATCAAGTCATGCGTGCTCTTTCTGCTACCCGGCACCGTGGCTTAATTGCAGAGAGAAAGTGCACCCTTCTCCACTTCACATTGCACCCAGAACCCTGAGGAACATCTGCTCAATCCCCCCCTTTGTTGCTAGAGCTTGCTACCACACCTTGAAACACCATGAAAGCCCAAATTTCCAGCCCACCATGGGTGCTTGCAGCACTTTTTTCAGTTGCCTTCCTTGGTCACACCTTGGCTGAGCTCCATAAACTTGGGTGCGGTGAGCCAGGCACGGCAGCCGTCATCAGTGAAACCAAAAGCTACCCATGCAACCAAGGCTTTGTGAGCTGCAAGCGCATCATCAAACGCAAGACCAAACAAGCCAAATGCTTGGAATGTGGGCATCTGCTCTCCAAGGAATCAACCATAGTGCAAGACTTTCCTATCCATGACAGGCGCTGGACCTGGCTGACCCAGCCTTGTGCCAGACCCCCTTGGAAATAAATTCTGTAGCAAGTCCAGTGTTGCAATCCCATCATGGGACCTTGCAAAACAGCCAACAAAACATTTTTTGTTTTGTTTTGAAAATTTTCCTCTCAAAAGCCTGAGAATGTGGTTTTCCTGTTCCTTTCACTATCATCCTACTTTACAAAGATTTGAAGATTTTCACAAATGTGCTTGTAGTTGACATACTTAAACTAAATGCAGGTTGTGCTTTGCCTCCATTGCATGGCATGTTTGTTGCTCATATATAAAGTTGCTTTTTTTTCTGAAAACATGTGTGGTTAATTTTACAATTCCCCAGGTCCATTCTGTTGATCATATTTTATCAATATATCCATTTAAACTCTTTAGGAATGTTGAAGTTGGGTAATTGAACCCCAATTTTATGATACTTTTCATCAATTTTTCATTGAAAATTAAACTTTCTCCAAGTCTTTTGAAACATCTATATGATCAAGGTATAATTAATTTCATGAAATCATATGTGTTCAAGATGTTAAAAACAGGTCTAAAAATCCCAACATGAACCATCCTATTTAAGAAGGGAATTAAACCCGCGACCTCCATCAATTGAAGGAACAACCCCCAGTTCTTGGAGGACATTGTAGCAATGGCTGTTCAACTTTTTTGGGTGGTCTGGAGATGGTAATTTGGTCCAACCCCCAAATGGGGGTTGCGGATAAAATCATGACACGCAAACAGGGGGCCGTTGATTTAATTTGGAAAAATGAAATTTTGAGTTTAAACCTCAACCCAACGGTGTATATACATTAGGACGGTTCATGTCTTGGATTTAAGTAATTTCCTCTTGCTGATTTGATAAAATTTTACAGTAAAATTTCAAGTCATAATTCAAGTGGCTGTGCTGTTTCCATCCTCTGGGGACATGGTGGTTCACTCAATTTTTTATTCAGTTTAAGGCATATTTTTAACATCAGCATGCTGATGCTGGAACTTAAAAGCTAGACATGAACCGTCCTATTATGAAACCACATAAATTATATCATAAAAACAAAAAATGAGCATTAAAAATGGCTTTAATGTCAGGAATGAAATAAACTCACACAGCAGCCACTGCCTAGTCAAAAATGATTCTTCATCAATGTTCAAATGACTGCTGCGCCCAAACAAGTCATGGGTTATGGAAACTTTTTATACAGTAAAAAATTATAGACATTATCTTTATTTTGATACACTTCTGAAGTCATTTGGACTTGTGAAACAGGAGGTTCAAAATAGCAGTAGTAGCAGATTTTGGCCAAATGTTCAAACACCTGCTGTGCCCAAACGAGTCATGGGCTATGGAATATATTTATACAGTAAAAAAGTATAAAAATTATCTTTAGTTTGATATAATTTTGATGTCATTTAAAAATGAGCTGCGACCCCTGAAGAATCTGGAGGTTGCTTCAAAAACCAAAGTTGCGCAAAATTAGAGCAACGACCCCCACTTTGCCGGACAACATTGTACCGGCGACCCCCACTTTTGCCGTGGACCAAAACACCCGGTCTGGACCAAAAAATGATGGTTGTGCTGCGGTCGCAACGACGTCCCCCAGGAACTGGGGGTTGTTTCTTCAATCTGTGGGGGTTGCGGGTTCAATTCCCTTTAAGAAAATGGATGCATAAGGTGTTTTGACCTTTTATCAGATGTGACTCTAGAAAGAGGCTGCATGATGTAAACAGGTTGAGTTTAGGCCGAAAAAGAATACCCCAACCCAATCCCAGTTTTTTCTTGGGCTTAGTTATGTAGGTTGGGTGAAACTTCCAAATATGCTGCCCAAACCTGAGCCTGTTTTGAGAATTTTTGGGTTGGGGTTTGAGTTGTGTTGCATTGGGCAGAACAACCCTGGTGATTTATTTGGGTGTAATATTTATGGTTCAAGCAGCTAATTATTTGATGAGTAGGCCATGACCTGGTCAGGAAATAAACTGCTTGAACTCAACCCAATGGTTTTTTTGAGTGGGGTCAGGTTGGGTTTGTGTCATCTGATTTCTGCTCCAAAACTGCCCAAAGCCAACCTGAAACCCACCAAGTCTTGGGTCAGGATCATGATCAGGGTGGCTCAAGTCCCAGCCAATTTACATCCTGAAAGAGGCTACAGCCTTTAGTGGTACTACCACGGTCCACAGCCACATATGTATTCAAAAATGAAAGCATATGCATAACAATGCCACAACTATTACATTACATTTAGCGTAGCAGATTTGTAATTTAGCATTTTTGGGCTCATCTAAACTACAATTACAATTTAGCGCTGCCTCAGCTACAGCTACAGTTAAATAAAATTCAAGATAAAAAAGTAAGATTACAGCTGAATTACAGCTAATCAGCTGTAGCTGGCTGCTGATTAGCTGTAATTTAGTGTTAGCTGGATTTAGCAGCTTTCTATTACAGCTCAAGCTAATGCACTGAAGGATGGAAATATTGAAGCTGCAATATAGCTTTAGCTGAGCTAATGTAAATTAGTGTAATAGTTGCGGTGTTGTGCATAATCAATAAGTGGGCTGATGTAAGATCTTATAAATCAATCACCTTGTGGTACTGCCACAAATTCCACTAGTGACTGGGATGCATACATTGAACCAAGGTAAACTTGATTGGACTTCAACCTATGAAATATCAACCCAACACACCTTGGAATATTATCAATATTATCCATGGGTTAAGATTCAGCCAATCCAAGAATTATGCTGGCAGGGCCTCTCCTCAGCTGATCAGTCAGTTCATAACACTTTTTCCAGTCAAAGGAACTCATTCATTCTCTTGACATATAGTGTCCACCTCCTTGCAGGCTTTTAAATAGCCAGACATGAGACTGAGACAGTGATTGCTTAGAGTTTGCATCCCCACTTTCCATCCACATTTCTTGTACTGTGAGTTGTGACTAGTGTTCCATTTTTTGTTGAAGTCTATGGGCAGTAAAGTAGAGCTCATTCATCCACCCATATGATCTATGTGTGAGAGCATAATTAGAGGCCACAAAAAATAATCCTACATACATATGTAGTCACATATTCCCAAGAGACCTGGAATCCACTTGCATGCATTGCTCTTAAGTCAAATCATTTTCACCCATTGAATTTGTCCAAGACACAAGGTCTTGAACACACCAAGACAGGTGAGCCAGTGGTCAAGTACAACAATGACCCCTAAAAGGAGCAGGCAGTGCTATGTAGAGTCAAAAATGAGAACCCAAGCCATAGAAAATACAAACAAACAAACAAACAAGGCGGTGGCCGTGCACATGAGGGATCAACACACCACGACGATCATACGGGAAATGAATACACATGAACCATCAGTATACATATGTATGTATGTATGTATGTATGTATGTGTATGCAACGAAGTATATATATATATATATATATAGTCTCTTGAACGTGTGTGTTTCAGGTGTTGTGATATTATGGATCTCTTTTTTGGATGGTGAGTTGTGGGTGAGGGTGCTTCAAGAAAACTGTCGGGGGTCGCACGTTCAGCGTCATTCATCCAACAGCCACATCATGTACAACATACACAGCAGCCAACAACAGGGCGCCAGACGAAGAAAAAAAGAAAAGAAAAAAGGTGGAAGGGAGAGAGGAAGGAAAGATGGGCAGAGGCGTAAACAAGAACAGATCCAGCGCCACACAACGAGCCGGGCGTGAGAATAAGCACCCAGGTGCACGAGTGGGGAGGAAGAAGAAAAACGAGAAGTCAGTTGGTGCTGGAAACCACACACACACAAAAAGCCATGCATATGTGCTTCTCTTTTTTTTGGAGAGGAGGAAAAGGCAGACGTACCTTCCAGCGGGCATTACACTGTTCCAAAAAAAAACAAAAAGGAAACAGGAGACCTGTTCAGCACCTCGCACCCTTCTGTGTGTAATTTGTGACGGGATCATAACCAGATATAAGAGTGATGCATGACTTACATTCACACACCTACATCGCCGACCAACCAGACGCGCGAGAGATCAAAAAAAAATGTCAGACTACCTCTTCTTCGTCGTCGTCGTTTTGGCTCGATGAGCAGGACGCAGAGGAGGAACACTCACGTGACGAAAGTCTGGCGAGGAAAAGAAGAACGAGAGATGTAGGGTCAGGTCAGCGTGATGGAATCAGAAACGAAAGGGAGGAGATGAAGGCTTACGGTCATCGGTTCATCGGCCGATCGGGTTTGCATTTGGTACTAGAAAAAAAAAACCGTGGACCCGTCAGAAAGAGCATATACAATGTATGTGGGAAGGACGTACGTAGGTGCATTTTCGTTGGCCGCAGCGGGCACACCTAAACGCGTCCGTCTCCGCCTGTTGGGGCCCTGCGCCGCGGGCCTTGAACAGATTCTCCTCGGCCAGTTTCCGGTCCTGGGCCTTGCGTTCCTCGCTGGCCATGTCCTGTTTCCAACCAACCAAGTAAAAAAAAAAAAAAATGGACGAACCAAGCGCTTCTCACGTCAGTTGCTCGTCATCACGATCGACTTGGTTAGTTGGTTGACACGGGCACACGCACCTGCGGGCCCATCACACACAACTTGCTCGCCGAGATCTCCCCCGATACCACCGCTTCCCGCAGCCCCGGGTTGTTCTTGTCCCGCAGATTGAAGATCAGCGATCGCATCTTGTTCTTGTACCCGGTGGTGTCGTGGGTTCTGTTGACTTCGAACTCGATCGCCTTGGCTCGGTCATGGATCAAATCCGCGGCTGTATTTTAAGATGGTGACAAGAGAGCAAGGGTGTTTTCTTAATATATATATATATCATATGAGGTCATGGTGGGGTCATAATGACACAAGAAAGTGGCGAGATGAGACTGACGCGCATCCGAGTCGAAGATGAGGGCATCAAAGACAGCTTTGAGGCTACCGTTGCGCACCTTGTCGTCCTTATACAGCTCGAAGTTGAGCCCGGGGTCTTCCGTTTTGGAGCTCCTGGGCCCGCTCCTCTTGATCTTGTTGTGGGATGAGGCGGCGGCGGCGGCGGCGGCTGAGAATGGGGCTTGGTTTTTGACTTGGGAGGATTCCCCTGCTGTTGCTGCTGAGGAGGAGGACGCTTGCAGGTGGGGGGAGGGATGACTCGTCGTGGATGGGTTGGAGGTCGATAAGGCGGATGCTTTGGCCGGCTGGTCTGGCCGCGGTGACTTGATGTTAGAGGGCTGCGAGCTCGAGAGACCCGGACCTACGCAAAAAGAAAAAAAAAAAAAATGGAGGGGGAAAAGAATAGGATGACGATGAGCGATTTTCTTCTTCATGACATTGGTTGTTAGATGTTCACTTTTTTGACCATTGTTGGAGTTCGCGAGCGTAGCGCCGTTTTTAGCGGTGGAGGAGTGTGATCCCGTGGGTTCCTTTTTGACATGGTTCTTCCAATGGATGATGATGGACTTGGCCAGTTTGGCGATCTCGGGATTCGGGTTCTGTCTCTGTTTCCCGACGGTGATGCCGATCTTGGTCGCCTGCTCGCAACGCCCACGGAACAAGTTTTGCACGCGTGAATACATGTGGTTATGCAGCACACAGAGAGAGGGGACTCAACGCGGATCAGTTCTTCGGTGGGTACGACCTCCTTCTTGATGCGCTCCAGACAGTCCCTGATTTCCTGAATGACAGCATCCATCAGCCCCGGTGGATCAGCAATACTGCGGGGGATGCTGGGCTTACCCTGTCGTTCCCCGCGGCGATGGATGTGGCGAGCTGCTTCTTGAGTGCGTTGGCGAGTTCCAGGCTGGGTCGGCTCGGCTGGCTTGCGCTCGCCATGGTGTGGTTCGTTTTATTTTTTTGGTTATTTTTTATTTTCTTGGCTCGGGGATCGTGTTGTGAGTTGGGCATCGGGTGATTGTCAGCCAGCTGTCACAGGGCTGTCAGCCAGCTGTCACAGGGCTGTCAGCCAGCTGTCACAAGGCCGACACTCATATGTATGTATCCCGCTTGTTGTGTAGTGAAAGAGAGGAAAAACCCTTGAGTTCCTACACGTGAGGGATAACCCATGACTATATGTATATACACCATGAGCAGAAAAGATCTACAACATTCCATAACCTTCTATGCAGGGTTTGCCCTATATGCATACTCCTCAACACCCCCCCTCAAACCTTGCATCCTTCACCCGTCAACAAGAAGAAGAAGAAATCAAAAAAAAAAATTAAGATAAGAGAATCAGAAAAAATAAGAAATTAAGAAAACCTAAGAGAGAATCAAAAGAGAGAAGAAAACAATCAACAAAAGAGACTTTTAAGAGCATTGTCCTGATTCACTGGTTCCAGCCTCTTGGTGAGTACAGTGCCTTGCCATATAAATCTGGCACATTTTGTTCAAGTCTAGTAGACCAACCAACGTACTTGAAGTCACAAGTCTTGGTTCAGGGGTGCAAAAAGGGTTCAAAAGAATGAATCTGAAAAAATAAATCATATTGAAAACTATTTGTAATTTATAAAATTGATTTTGCTTATTGCAGATTTTCAAAAATCTTTAATAGTGCTTGGAAAAATACAAAAAAATTTGGAGAGTATAGCCTGAGATGTGAGGGAAATGATAATAAATGAAAATTTTTTGACCAAATGAAATATTGGATCACAGTGGTCAGCAAAACAGAGACAAAATTGGAAATTTGGTGCCTTAACCCCTTTTGGGACTCCCAAATGCCTCACTCCACAGTATCCAAAAAACCTAGCGGTAAATTTTTTGAATTTTTTTCATTTATTTTCATTCTTTTCACATGTCCAGCTGTGGCCTCCAATTTTTTTCAGATTTTTTCAAGCACTATTAAAGATTTTTGAAAATCTGCAATAAGCAAAATCAATTTTATAAATTACAAATAGTTTTCAATATGATTTATTTTTTCAGATTCATTCTTTTGAACCCATTTTGCACCCCTGAACCAAGACTTGTGACTTGAAGTATCTTGGTTGGTCTTCTAGACTTCAACAAATTGCGCCAGATCTTTCTGGCGAGGCACTGTACATCGGCGAGTTGATCCGTTGTTTTGATCCAGTTGAGCTTCAAATTATGTTTCCAAATCATTTCATTCGAGTAAAAGAATTGCCTGTCTAAATGTTTGAGCCTTCCCCTTGATGCATTATTTTCCATGACAAGTATGGCTGTTTTGTTATCACAAAAAACAACACCGTCCACCCCCTTCCAACAACTCTGGATCAAGTCTTTCAAGATAATAAAAAATTCAATTCCCGTACCCATGGAGATGTACTCCGCCGCGCAGGTTGACATCGCCACTGTTTTTTGATGCCTAGAACCCCAAGCCACCACCGCTCCCCCAATCCTAACCAAGAATCCCGAGGTTGAGCACGCAAACTCTCCTCCCCAACCCACATCCACCCACAGTTGTAATTCAGTACCACTTGGATTGATCAACAATTTTTTGTTGATGGTTGACTTGATATATCCAATCAAATGTGTGAGAGCTTGCCAGTGAGGTTTTTGTGGATTTTGAGAGTACCTCGCCAAGTAATTCACCACATACGACAAATCCGGCCTAGTTCCCAGCAATAAGTAGTTCAGACAGCCGATAAAATGTTGATATTGTTTCCTCTCCACCGGCTCTTCATTGAACAAGGTTACCAGTTGTTTATCTGGTAGGGATGACCTTACTCGAAGAATATGACGTCCAAGATATTGTTCAGCTTCATTGAAAATCTGATTTGCAAGATGAATTTGAGACAGATGTATTCCATTAGAGCGTTCCACATTAATCCCAACCACCCATGTCACCTCAAATTCCCACTTGATTTTCAAGTCCCGTTCCATCCCACTCTTTAATTCATCCCTAAGTGACCCACTATTGGTGAACACAACCCCGTCATCAACATGCATCCATACCACTAGTAAGTCCTGACCCCGCATGCACCGATATATTGATTGTTCAACTTCCTCAACCTGAAACCTGAGCTTCTCCATTACCAAGCTGAAAAATTTCCACCAACAGCAAGGTGCCTGCTTAGCTCCGTAAAGAGCCTTTTTTTAATTTGAGAACCTTTCCTTTCAGCTCCGGACATAGTTCCACCGGCGGTTGAACATAAATTTCTTCTTCAATAGGGCTGTGAAGATACGCCGTGGATACGTCAAAACAGTTGATTTCCCATTTATTAATCTTGGCCAGAGCAAACAGAGTCCAAAGAGACAATAACAACGCAGTGGGTGCAAATGTTTCAAAGCAGTCAACACCCAGCTGTTGAGTAAATCCTTGAACCACAAACCAAGCCTTGAACCGCGATATTGAGTTGTCAGGGTTGCTTTTCAATGCAAATTACCAGCGCAAGCCAGCAACCTTTTTTGTGTGATCATCTTCCAAGACATCCCAAATGTCAAACCCCTTGAGAGATCCCAGCTCCTCCATACATGCATGCCGCCATCAATCCCACAGAGGTGACTTCCGCGCATGATGTAGATTTTTCAGTATATCCAGATCACTGATGGCAGGAATTTTCTCAATGGCAGTGTCCTGAGCGTTGCAGATTTCATCCACCGGTACCTTCCCCAATTCAAGAGAGATCTGATTTGACATGAACTCAACAGTGCCTTTCTTCGCCAGTCTTGATAAGTTTGGTTTGTTGCCATAATCCACAAACTCCGCAACAGATGATGATATAAATTGTACCCCCCCCATCCCAGAAATACCAACCACGTCCATCCTCAAGGTAGCCCACCAGAAAACACATTTTGGCCTGATCATCCAGCTTTTTACGGTTTTTGCTTGGAATATGAACATAAGCTTTAGCTCCAAAGGGATAAATGTTTTCCGTCTGTGGCGGACAGCCCGCCCACAGCTCTAGCGGCGTACGCCCATTAGTCCTTGAATTGGGTAGTTGGTTGTGTATAAACACAGCACATTTATGAGCAAAGGTCCATAATGTGCAAGGTAATCCAGATTCCTTCAACATGCAGCAAGCCATATCCCCCAGGTCCTGTTCAATTGTTTGGCCTCTCCATTCTGCTCGGGTGTTTAGGCAGCTGTTAAAGCTTGGGTGGTGCCTAGCAAATCCAGAAATGTTACAAAGGATCCTTTCGTATATTCCTTTGCATTATCACATCAAAAAAATTTTGCCGCACTGACTTGATTCTTGATGATCTCAAGCGCATGGGTGAGCTTCTTCTCTAGTTCCGTGCAATTCTTCATTAAAAAACAGTAGGAAAAGGTGGTTGCATGATCCCTAAGCGTCAGGATGTATTGATTGCCAAACATGTCCAATGGATCCACCGGCCCAAGAATATCCAAGACTACCAGATCACATTTCTTTTTGGAGGGTATCTCTTTGTGAAGAGCCGCCCGTTGTTGTCCACTCTTGGCCGCCGCACAAGTCTCACAGAAAAAGGGAACCCATGTACAAATGTCAAACAAAGGCACAAATCGCCGCAAATAACTTTTGACAACTTTATCGGAAGCATGTCCAAGCCAATTGTGCCATTGGAGCGACAACTGCCAGTCAACGGAGACTTGCATTGCAGATGGTGCAAGACCAGGAATAGTAACAGTAGACAAAGAATTAAGAGAAACCCGCCACAACCAATCACCAAACCGCACAACCAACTTTTCCCCCGACACCGGCTCCTCAATCACCATTGACTTATTCTCAATAACAACACCAAACCCCTCATCAACCAGCTGACCAAGTGATATAAGAGTAACCTGAACCTCCGGACAGTAGAGCACATTCCTAAGCCAAATCATTGAGGGTTTTGAGGGCAGGCTGATGTCACCAAAATGCGTAGCAGTGACCAAGCCATCAAACGAAGCCAGATTCAGCAGTATATTCTGTTGAAGTGGCTGAACATTGGTGAGGAGAGAGAAATTGCCACTCACATGGTTGGTGGCGCCGGTGTCAACAATGCCATGTGCATCTGCTGCAGCAACCCGTATTGCCGGCGCAAATGGGACTTCAGGCTTGTTCTGCACTCCAGGCCCCATGCTGGAGTGCGCCTGTTGCTCCTTTTGTTGAAGAAAAGGGCACTCAAATTTCCAATGGCCCGCTTGACGACAGAAGTTGCAGGTATCATTGCCGTAACCTGTTTGACATCCACCACCCCCACCATTTGTTGGATTCCCCCCACTTCCACCACGACCAAGCCCGCCTCTACCACCTATCCCACCATGTCCCCCCCACTAACACCACCACCTCGACCAAACCCACCACCACTACCTCCTCCACCCATACCCAGACCTCCCCTGCGACCACCACCCCGAGCAGTCCCAACGCAATTAAATTGAAAAGGACTAGCAGCAGTACTGCTCCCCTCAACACTTTTGGATTGAACAGAGTTGTATATAACTTGAACATCACAAGGCCCGAGAGCCAAGGCTAACTTCTCCAATGCCACCAGGACTAGATTGTTTAATTGGGTCTTTGTGGTACCCGCCGGCGGCTCCATCAGTACCTGCAAAAAGAGACCCTGATCCTCTTGAGAGATGTCCACACCAAGGGCCGCAAGTTCCAATACAGTGGAAAATAATTGATTGAAATGTGCCGGCGCCGCAGGTCCATTCAACTTGACGAGAGATCCAATAAGCTCCAATTGCCTCGAGTGAGTTGCCTTGTGAAAATTCTTCTTGAGAGTCTGGAACTGTCAGCTTGCTACTCTTCAGAGACAATCTAACAAAGAGTACATGAAAAGATAAAATTATAATAAATACATTGAAAATTAGAAAATAAATTGTATTACCAAAGTTAGAGACATTATTACATGTGTAGGAATTTCTCTCACTTTGTAATGCATTATGGCTTTGTTATGTATAAATACAAAATAAGAATAAACATTGAAATACCCTGTCAAAATCATGTTTTACACAAAATATTACCATAACTCTTAAGCCTTAAAGAAAACTTAGATTATTATGGCAGATTCTTAATCTACATGCAAAATAACCTAGGGTATCCCACTCATGGTACCCCCTAATTCTCACTCCTTCACTCCTTTTACCCATTTCCCCCACCTATAGGATTGCATGACGGCATATATGCGTAACATGTTGGTTGACTATTATGATACCAACTGGGAAATGACCAAAAATGGACGTCATTTCGAGGTGTTGTGTGAAATGGCCGAGTTAGGCCCAAATGGGGTTTAATGTTCCAACCCCGCGCACTGGTTACACAAGTTGGCCCAATTCACTAAAAACCCCGCATGAACTACACAAATACATGTTACTAAGGCAGCATGTATGTAACTATGTTTCAGGAACCTTGCATCATATATATAAACAAAGTTTCCGCTTTTAAAACCTTAATTACACATGTGTAACACCTGTAGCGTGGCCCAGTCTCAATATTTGTGGCCCTTTTCAGGCGTAACCACTCCTTCAATGCTACTGTTGACTAAAACAAGCCAGTAGTATTGAACCAGGTTGGTCTACATGGTTATTTGGCGTCAACAAACTCATCATAACCTTGTGTATTCACCCATAAGCAGCTGTGGCTTTCCCTTTTGGTCCAAACTAGCGTAACAATGGCCTGGTTTGGTTTGAAATGGGCCACACCTGCAATTGAGGCAAATTACTACGCACACAGTGGCCCAAAATTGATATTTAAAGAGCTTTGTTTGCCCACTTTTGACAATCCCCATCATCTTTTATCATACCAGCATATACCAACGCAATCAACCAGCCTTTACACTAGTTATTAGCCTTGTTATACCTGTTATATTGGATCATCACCTCAACCAACAATTACCACGACAAATCCCCAGCTTTCCAATCAATTCTTGACTACTTTTGACGCCTCAAGATCCCTGCCAAGCTTGAAGAAGACCCCTTTGCGTGGATTTTAGCATTAGTGAGTAAAATTCCCCGTAGCACTTCTTTCTTTGTCATTTCTGGGTGTACTCCTTGTCAAAGGACCAGATAATTAGAGTACCCCTGATATTTCAGGATCTAATTCATAGAGGGCACCGTAAACGCCCCTGTAACTCAGCCCCCTCTTTGACAAAAAGCTTTTGCTTTTTGTTATATTTCTTTCTCTTTTTTTCTACTTTACCCCATTTCACCGTGAGACCCACGCGTGAAACTACCTTTTCATATCTTTTCACCACGTGTAGCTAGAAGAACTTTGTTCTTGGCATCACGTAGGCTGACAGGAACGGCCCAAGGATGAGTTGGCATCTTGGATGATTGGCTTGATGGCCATTGCATTGGAGGCCTTGATCATGTGGAGTAAACACTGGTCCATTGCCGGATTAAGAATCTTGAAGTTTGCCTCATCAGCAAAGAATTTTTTGATGGCAAAAAGTAGACTTGCCAAGTCATTGAGTGATTTGATCCACTGAGTGATGTTCGACCCATCAGACAGCAGCTGCAACGATACATACAAAACATATGAGTTTGGGTTCAACAAAAATTTCTTGAGGGCCGGGGAATCTAGATTGAGTCCCAGCGAGGCATCCACCTCTTCCGGTCTTTCTTTTTGGGAGGCATGGTTGATGCAAGGGCAAATTTGACTTCCAATGACGACAATGGCAAAGGTGTGTGTGGCAATGGAGAAGGATTGTCTGGCACAGACATACAACAACAACAACAATAGAGTTAAAGTTTTGACTAACTAACTCAGCACAAACAGAGTTTTTGACTCTTGATCTGTTGTGTAGTGAAAGAGAGGAAAAACCCTTGAGTTCCATTACACGTCAGGGATAACCCATAACTATATATACACCTTGAGCAGAAAAGATCTACAACATTCCATAAACTTCTATGCAAGGTTTGCCCTATATGCATACTCCTCAACACCGCTTGCTCACTGTGAGTTCCCCAGGGTGTAAGAAGGGTTTGGCTGCACTGCCTGGGGTGCTCCCAGGGTGTCAAACTCCTTCTCATCTTGGTCTCTGCTCTTCTCAAGTCAAAATCTAATACATCAGTACTACTGACTGGTATGTATGTCAGTCATCTCTATATCAGACTCTATTCTCTCTATCTCTCTGATTGTCTCTCCAGTTCTGACTCCAATCCTGACTTCAAAAGCCACCACACTCACACAAAACACAGTCCACACGCATACGTACACTCATCATGATCCCGCCAACCATCTACCTATTGTTCAAGGACACGGACCCCATCAGCGTTCAAATGGAAGGATTTGTACCGGTTAGCCATCTTGTGCGCATGGTAGAAAATGAATTGGCAAATACTTTGCACTATGTCAAACTGGCAGATTTCACCTTGCATACCACTTCCCCTCAACTCACGCCTTGCAGAACATGCTGCACTACTCTCCCGCTGCGCCACATTGGACACTCCTCTTATAGTCAAAGGTACATGATCCTTCATCACCATCCACATCGGAACTCTTCTTGATCAATCTCAACATTTTCTCCTGTCAATATTTGTAGTACCATCAAATGTTCAATAGGAGCCGCAGGTTCCACCCTCCCACATGGAGATGCCACATTTGCCTATAAAAGGCACACTTGTCAGTGTTAAACCAAAAGGACTTGTAGATATCATTCTTCTTGCGCACAAGGCAAAAACCAAATACTTGCGTTCATTGCGTGACATCAACATGTCAAAGATTACACTGCATAACACTGAAGATTCCAAGGCACTCCCTTTCAACTCAAGCCTTGAAGAACATGCTGCACTACTCTCCTGTTGTGCCGCCTTGGAGACTCCTCTGATAGTAAGGTGTAAGCCCCCATTCCCTCCGCATCCAAACTCTTGTGCCAGCCATGCAGAGCTCAAGCTCTTGCCGTGCTCCCTCTCCCTCCTTGATGAATCATCCTTTTGTCCCTTGAGTAGCACCAGGGGAGAATTTATGGCACTGGCATGCCAGTGCCACTGCATGTGTTCTTACTTGAACCCCTGCCCAATGATTGTACATGTTTGGCTCCATAGGAATTGAAATCATGGTGGTGTGGGTCAAGTTATTTGTAGAACATCTTCTGAAGTAAACCAAAAAGCAAGCTGATATTCAAATGATCAAAATTGTAACTTTATAATGAATGAATCCACAAATCATATAGAACCCAAGCTGAACTCAAGTCAATCTTATGATTTTATGAGTTCTTGAATGCTCCAATCAGTATTGGTCCATCTTTAAATAATTCTTCTTTAATATTAATACATCAATATTTCCATTCATTGACATGTGGAGAATCATTCTGATTAACAAGTCTTTATCAACTATCATTTATTATTTCTTTGCAGTGCCTAACTAATTTTCAATCTAAACCTCTTGAGAAAATCTTTTCTATAACCTTATAGATGATGGAAAAATATTCATAAAAAGGATTCAAATCATATTGAGTACATTTGGAGCTAAATTTAGAGCTCTAATTTTCTTTAGAAGTTGAATTTTGAAAGTTTTATACACGATTACATATGTCCCCTGGTTTTGAGATTTCATGAAGTCCTAAGTTTACCAAAAAGAATAGAATTCCCATCAGAAAAAGTATATCATACAATTTTTATTCAAGACATCTGAATTTTTACCCTCTTCCAAAAAATGACAAGTACACCTGATGGTAGTCGGCCTCCATAATAATCCCCTTTAAATAAAATTTTGACTTGAATATTTTCAAAGATGATTTTTGCGCAGTCACTGTGCATTTTGCACAGTGACTGTGCATTGAACAAGTGTAATAGTTGACTTTTTTTTAGAGAAAGTTGGGTCAAAAGTGGTGCCATAGTTTCCAAAGACCAACTCACATCGGTCACTTTTTTGCTTTTTTTGTGGTGCTTGGTGTACGCTTGTTACATTATTGTGACATTTGAATTTTTATGCTGCTGTACGCCCATACACCAGAGTACAAATTCATATTTCACAGTGATTTACAGGTGTGTGAAAGGTTGTAATTAAGGTGGTTTTTGCTGTTTTGACCAAAAAATGGTCAAATTGGGACACCTTCGTTGCAAATCCTAATGATTGTTTGCTGGAAAGTTTGGTCTGAGCCAAAAAGTGTACAAATGGGGGCAGGACGTAAAGACCCAATTCTTCAGATTTTAAAATTCCTTCAAAATGCGGGACCAACTACAATGAATTGCGGCACCTCAAAAACAGAAGATTGTGAGTTCATTCCATTCAAAAAAGCACACTATATTTAAGTTTTTTTTGCCTCAAAAAAGTAAAAAAAAGATACTTCTTTGGAATAAAACAATCAAGAAGAAAGTAAATTTTCAAAAGAATGATGAAATCAGAACTGTGGTTGTTTTGGTATCAGTTCAGGTTTGCATGCTTCAAGTTTTTCACTTGAGTTGAACATAAAATCACATACACATCAAGCAACACTTGTTGTGAGATTTTTGGTGACTTCAAACTGAATTTCAGTTGAACATGCAGTTTGAATGTGCATACCTCCAAGCACGGTTCAAACCAAGAGAGGGTAATGAGTTATGCAATGGCACCCGTCAACGGGTGCCATGAAATCTCCCCTGGTGTAGTCAAATTAAACGGTGAAGAGGACCAGCAGGCTCTAACTGCTTACGCAGAGAGGCAACATCTTCCCACAACGCTCTTGCTATCATTCATGGACGAAGTTGTCAGCTTTAAAACAAAAGGACTTGTGTTGGTTAGTCAGCTGGTGTGCGCGGCAAAAATAGAATTCTCAGATTTAATGAGTCATGTCCGCAAGCCAAGTATCAACTTGCATATCACCAAAGACACAGAGGCGCTCACCTCACACTCAAGCATTGCAGAACATGCTGCACTACTCTCCCAGTGCGCCGCCTGGGAGACTCTACTTATAGTAAAGTGTAAGCCACCATTCTGTCCATGTCCAAACTCTTATGTTTCCCCCCCTGCTTGATCACTAACCCTTTTTGTCTCATTCATTTGTATAAGTAAAATCAAATGCTCCACCCAACATTGTCTGCTTCTGGATGGCTCTACCAGAGGCCACCCAAGTTGCTAGGGGGGAGATGAAATATTTGGTGCTAAAAGATTTGTATGTCCTTGGAAAAAAAAGACTCTGCCACTGCTTCCTTGTCTGCCCAATTTACAAAGGGCTCTGTGAGCATTTCAAGTCGCCCTTTGACAAATGGGTCATTACCGGTACCCCAGGGATCGGAAAAACGCTTTTTTCAGCTTACTACATGTGGATTGCGCCATGCAATAAGAAAACCGTGGTTTGGCAGCCTCTGGAACTTTCAGAAAAACGCCAAGCTTATTCAATGGCACCCAGTGGCCATGTTGAACGGATGGAGCTTGAACAGCTAGAAGACGTTTTCGATAATCCCCAAACAGTGCACATCATAGATGGTCAAACTCTGCACGTGGTCAATGCCTGGACTCTCCTTTTCACCTCTCCACCGCGCGGACATTACAGTTGTATTCTCAGAGAAACAGGTTTGATGCAGTTGTACATGACACCTTGGAGTTACGGGGAATTAGAAAATTGCAATGCAAATCTCTATCCAGGCAAGGCAATGTTATTAACAGAGCTGATGGACCGACTTTTCAATTGGTATGGTGGCGTGCCAAGATATGTTCTTGAGTTGGCCTCAAATCAAGTAAAATCCAATGATACCAACAAGGACGAGGTGTTTCAATCCCTGATCAACAAACTGGGTGACACCATAATCCAAGATAAAGTGGATACTATTGTCAAAGCTCATCAGGCTGGAAATGCTGAGGGAGAGTATTTGCATCTTGTGCTACACATTTGCAGTCACCCCAATGGAAAGCTGGGTTTGTCTAGGGTGGCATGGGCATCATGCCTAGTTGAGAGCGTGGTGGCTGAAAGACTTGTGCAGGAAATTGGTTTTGACGTGAAGGCATTCCTCAACACTTCTCACAAGTGTGGCAATTTACGCGGACTGTTGTTGGAGCCGTTGTAAGACTCAAAAGTGTTGTGAAACCTTTTGCTGAATGGTAAAGGGGAAAATGGAGGTGCAAAACTCTGCCCATCTATACTATCAGACCAACAAGACCAGCAAGTTTGCTTGGCTGGTTAATTATTGTGATAGGTGTGGTTGGTTCAAGATGACTGCGGAGGGGAATCGATGATGACTGATGTTGTTGATGGTGATGACTTCTGATAAGATGGGGTAGCCTAGTTGGATAAGGGGGCCTGATGGTAGTGGGTACCTGAGCAGTGCTTATGCCAAAGAGGGTCTTGGTGAAAATTGGTTTTTAGGTGATAAAAAGAGTATATAATTCCTGATGAGGTAATAAAACTTCAAGAGAGGAATGACCAGTAGTAGACTATAGGGGATAGTGACTAATAATTCTGTGTAAGGGTGTGTAGTAGACTGTGATCCCAGAATCTGGTGATGGAGGGAAAAACAACTGGAGGAGAGCCTCTTATATATACAAATGTGAGGGATTTTAGCTCCAAGGTAACAAGAAATGAGGGAATTTAGATGCCGGGAAAATCCAAGTGAGACATTTTAGCTGGCCTGCAAATCCAAATGAGGGATTTCTGCTGGTCTGAACAAAAAGGATAAACCACTAGTGGCACTAAAGCCCAACTAAAAGCTGTGCTAGCACTTCCCCAAACTAAAATAGATCCAATCAATGAGAAACTCACTAAACTAGTGCAACTAACTAAAAAATCCTACTAGTGGAAAATCCCCTAAAGAAGCTAGTCCACTAGTCCGAGCTAATGGAAAATCCCCTAATTTAGGCTTCCTTGGTGTGTTTGGTTTTATGTGGTATGGTTGTGAGGTTGCCTGCTGTTGTAACTGATGTGTGTGTTGTGTATCTTGAATAATTGCCGGGTGTTGGAACTTCTTTTGACTGTAGCTCTTGATGTAGTTGTGTAATGGAAATTCCGTGAGTTGTTTTCTAGACTGATTTTCCTTCTAGAATCTATTTCTGGAGTCATATCTGTTGATTTGTGAGTTGTGTACTTTGATGTCTGTAGGTGGGATTTAGTGAATTTGATATGTTGACTTGTCCATATCTCCTGATCTATTTGAGCATTGATGATCCCTCCAGTGGTGACTTAGGGTGAATTTGGCCGTAGATTCTGATTCTTGAAGAATATAAGCTGATTTTTGAGTGAGTATATGCAAAAAAATTGAGAAATACAAAAGAAAAGAAGGAAAAATATGAGAAAGAAAAAAAACTGAAAATTTGTGTCATATTTGAGATACCACACCGTACGCTCAAAAGATGTTGCAAGATGGCGGAAGCTTTTGTATCCGTTGACTTGACAAAGAAGGTCCGCCAAGCAAGCAGAACAACAAGATCACGTTCTCCGCAGCCGAGTGTCAAACCTTCCAAAAATACCAAGACATTGACATATCCATCAATGTGTTCTGGCGGCCGCGGAGTAAGAATCTGGCATCAATTGATTTGATTTGTGGACTGGCAAATTTGTTCCAAATGACAGTTTCCCAAAGACATCCAATCAAGAATCAGGGCCTCATCAAAGCTCGAGAGGTAGTGGAGAAGTCCAAATCTGTCCCACAGCTTTACTTTGTGGTTCCAGCCAATGTTTATTGGACCTACAAACCTCAGCTGTAGAGTGAGTTAAAAGACTAGTGCGGAAAGGGGGAATCAAACCCACATCTCCCCGATGCATGCTGGGTTGCTCTACCATTGAGCTACTCCCACGGTGTGAGGTGTATACACATCTCTACATCAGCCATATCACAATAAAGACAGGAAAGTCTGCAAGAAACCCCATCATGCTGTCAGCAACCTACAGCAGTGGTACTACAAGAAAATCTGCTTCAACTGCCACCAGTTGACATGCAGTTACTTTGATTTTACTTCTGCTGTTACTTGAATCTTACTCAAATAACACTTCAAAACAACTTCAATGCACAGCATTGTGCACAGTGACTGTGCAAGAAAAGTTGTTTTGAATTAACTTGGAAGTAAAAGGGATGGTAAGATGGGATTAGCCTGCATTTCAACTGGTGGCAATTGAAGCAGATTTTCTTGTAGTGTGGGCTTTGATGATTCCGATGTGGGGCAAGAAGCCAACAGCAGTATGAAGATGAGGGACCCTGCCGAAAAAAGCAGGCTGTCTGAGTATGTCAAAGTGCTAGTTTAACTCAGTGTTCATTCAGGGTGTCACACCTTTCCTGTTTCAGCTTTTTTCTTAAAGATTTCAACGCGCAACTAATGGTTGGCTCTCATTCCAATTTCAATTTCAATCATTTTTCTTGCAGCTGTTCATCAGCTGAGCTTAATGAAGTGCTGTCAAATCAATCTAAATTCTCTTTACTTTTCATACATTTATCCACTTAATTTCAAAACAGTTTTATCATTGTGCTTCTAGCAACAGATCAATTTCTTCTGGTTCATTCACGGGATGTGGAGGGAAGTGTGAGAAAGAAAAGATGTAACAGGTCCGGGAATCATGTGTGAAAGCCTGTACCTAGTCTAGTTTCCGGTTTCTGTTGTGTCATTCTCTCTTTTCTTCTTTTCTCATTCTCTCTTTTCTTCTTTTCTCATTCTGTTTTCTCCACTATTCTTTCATCCATAGGTTCGATCCTATTGCTCCTCCCCCCAAAACCTGCCCCAGCTGACACTAAACACACCTTGCAGTGTCTAAAGGTGATTATCGTTGTCTGTTCTTTTCTTTCCTCTCTTCTCTCCACTTCCTATTCTTCATGAAGAAATATATCTAATTCTGTTTTCTCCACTATTCTTTCATCCATAGGTTTGATCCTATTGCTCCTCCCCCCAAAACCTGCCCCAGCTGACACTAAACACACCTCGCCGTGTCTAAAGGTTCAATCCTATTGCTCCTCCCCCCAAAACCTGCCCCAGCTGACACTAAACACACCTCGCTGTGTCTAAAGTTATTTTCCCGTTCTCACAGATTATGAGACCGGAAGTCTTTTATGAATCCCGCTGATCTTGTCGAAGACTCCTCCCAAGAATCTACTGATCTACCTATTCCACCCTCTTCCGACACATCTTCTACTCCCTCGTTAAACTCCCCAACTTCCCCACAGTTTACCGTGATCAACCATCCCAATATGGTTGAACTAGCTGTTGAACTTAAGGACAACGCCAAACTCACCGGCACTAACTACCTGGAATGGAAGATCAAAATTTCGGCCATTCTTCAACTCAAACATCTTCTCAAGCTCGTTAATGGAACTGAAACTGAGGTAGAAGCAGAAAGGCTTGACAAAGTCGACCCTGATCGATCTGAAGATGCCCTTGCCATTCTTGTACTCAACTGCGACTCCAAGATCTCTGCTTGATTTACTCATGAATCCCAAGGAGACCCCAAAATCTTCTGGAAACTCCTTGACGAGTATTACCAACCCAAAACCGTTCAAAACCAGGCTACCTACCTTAACCAAATCTGCTCGACTATCATCACACCCAACGATCTCGAGACAACCTTAAACTCAATCTCAGACAATTGCCGTCTCTTATGTTCCATTATCGACGATAAGAAAACCACCCCCTCTGAACTACTTGACTCTGTCATTGCCATGTGGGTTCTATTCAACCTTCCCTCTGAATTTTCCTCAATCGGCGAACTCCTCCTAAAAAAATGCCAAATCGACAAGAAGACTCTCTCTCTAAAAGAACTCGTTGAAGATGTTCGAAACTATCTTCAGCCAAACAACGAGGCTCAAGAAGCCAACAAGGCATTAGCCGCTTTCAAGAAACAGCAGAAGAAACCTTACGATGGCCCCAAATGCTCACCTGGGTTTCATAATCCCAAAACAGTTCACCCCAAATCGGAATGTTCTTTCTTACAGGGGTCCAAATCCAAAAAACCGACCAAAGCTCTTCATGCCTCCCAAGCCAAACAACTGTCTGAAATCATCCTAGACTCTGGGGCAACCACCTCTATGTTCAACAACATCTGTTTTTTCTCATCTCTCTCTAAGTTGGACAAAGCCATCTTCCTGGCCAACGGCTCTCAAACCAACGCATCCGGATGCGGCACTGCTCGTGTAGAATTCCCTCACGCAATTGTCACTCTCAAAAACTCACTCTACGTACCTACTCTAGCGTGCAATCTCATCAGCCTTTGGACTTTCATCAAAAATGGGTACACTCTCAGCTCCGCCGGAGGTGATCTTTTCAAACTCTGTGATGAAAAGGACAACATTGTCATTTCTGGGTCTCTAGCGTGTGGAAACTTTGCCGTCAACAAGGAGACACAAAAAGCCTACCAAGTCAACCTCAAGTCTGACCTCAGCCGACTCAATATCATGCATCAAGCTGCCGGTCATCCCTTGATCAAATATTTCTACAAGATGTTTCCAGAGCTTCCTTGCAAAGACTTTACTTGCTCTACCTGCGATGTATCAAAGATACATAAGGAACCTTTTCGTGGTCATTTCCCAAACGCTACCCGAAAACTGGATTACATACACATCAACCTATGTGGGCCCATCACTCCATCGTCGGAATCTGGGTACAAGTACTTTCTCCGCGCTGTCAATGGTTTCTCCCACTACGTCTGGGTGAGATTTTTGACCTACAAATCCAAAGTAAATCAAACTCTCCGGGATCTCTTCTCTCTCATCGAAAACGAATCCAAAGAGAAGGTCTGCCACCTAGTTACCAACAATGGAACCGAGTTCAAGAACCGGTCGCTTCAAACTTACTACGCCTCCAAGGGCATTGCTCACCTCACCACCGCACCCTATCATCCCGAGAACAATCCATTCGCTGAACGTGGTAACCGGACCACCGTCGAAAAAGCTCGTTGTTTGCTCAAGGACTCTGGCCTTGGCCTGAGCTACTGGGCAGAAGCTGTAAACTGCGCCATCCAACTTGAAAATATCTCCCCTTGTAAATCCGTCAACTTTTCATCCCCATCTGAAATTTGGTTTGGAAAACAACCAAACCGTGCTTACCTTCACCCCTTTGGTTGCCAAGCCGTCTTTCTGTTCAACAGGTCAGCAGGGAAGTTTTGGAGTCGAGGAGCAATAGGGATCTTCCTGGGGTATGGGGAGGGACATAGGTCGTTCCGGGTGTTAGATGAGGAAACAGGTAATGTCCACATTACGCACCATGTCAAATTCAACGATCATGTCTTTCCTGCATCCCTGTCCTCTGATCTCCCAAATCGTGATGAGGAAATTAACCTTCTATTCATGTCTTTATCCGATGATTCCCCTTCACAATCTTCTCAGGCCCCTACTTCTGTGTCTACTCCATCCAACCACGACAATAACTCAGACAAGTCCCACCAGTTTGAGGTATTAGACAATCATCCTCCCTAACGGAATCAATCACAGTCCAACAATGACATTGAACGCATGCTCACTCCAGCAATACCAGACAACTCCCCTCCCTCTGACGGCGAACAACAAGCACCTCCCCTCGATGAATCTCATCCCTCCGCCAAACACTACTCCTGGGTACCTGCGGACCAACCAGCACGTCAAGAGATTCGGGGTGACATAGATTCTTCCAACATCATTGAATCCGGTTGTCGCACCCAACACTCTGCCAACGCGGCTATTCTCTCTAACAAGGATCCAAAGACGTATCACCAAGCTGTATCGTCGTATGACAGTGATAACTGGAAGTTGGCCATCTCAAGCAAACTTGGTAACATGGCCCGCCTGAATGTCTGGTCCGAGGTAGACATCTCAAGGGAAGACATACGCCCGCTTACTACCACTTGGGTCTTCAAGAAAAAGACCGATCAAGACGGAAACCTAACCAAATACAAAGCACGCCTGTGTGTGCGAGGTTTTAATCAACGGGAAGGCATTGACTATCAAGACGTTTTTTCACCAACAGGACGACTTACCTCCCTTCAAATCATGTTAACCATCTGCGCCCTCAACCAATTCAAAGTGCATCAAATGGATGTTTGCTGTGCTTTCCTAAATGGCACCCCGGAGGAAGACCTCTATATTCACGCCCCTCTCGGACTAGGCGCCGCTCCTAAAACGGTTCTTAAACTCCACAAAGCCCTTTACGGGTTAAAACAAAGTCCTAGGTGCTGGCAAAAAGCCCTCACCGCCGCTCTGCGATCCATTGGACTACATCCGACCTATTCGGACCCCTGTCTCTATGTCTCGAACGACGCCTCTAAACCCTTTTATTTGTTTGTTCATGTTGATGATCTGCTCTTTGGGGGATCGTGGCCTGAACTGTTCAAGGAAAAAATTTCTGCCATTTTTGACATGGAAGATCTCGGTATTGCTAAATACGCCCTCGGAATCCGTATAAATCAATTCGGTGGCTCCATTGCGCTGGTTCAAGATAAATACATCAAAAACATGCTCGAGGAATTCCATATCTCAAACAATAGGTCGACTATGATCCCACTTCCCTCAAACTGGAAACAAATCAAAACATGTCCCTCCGAAAAACCTAAATCACCTCCATTCAACTACCGACGGGTTGTAGGACTGATTCAATGGCTCGTTCAATGCACCCGGCCCAACTTAGCATTTGCGTTAAGTTTTCTCTCTCAATTCCTGGAGGACCCGCGTGAATGTCACTACAAGGCTGCAAAACACACCCTTTGTTATATCAGCACCACCAAAGATCAACACCTTATCCTAGGGCAAAACGATCTTAAACAGCAACCGAACGACCTTATCGGTTTCTCAGACTCAGACTGGAATGGTTCAAAGTCCTGGAACTCCTACTCCGCCTCCATCATTTATTTCCACGGAACTGTTGGCTGGAGAAGCCACAAACAACAGTGTGTGGCGCTATCCTCTGCGGAAGGGGAATACGTTTCACTCTCGGACTCGTCACAGGACCTGCTGTGGTGTATGAATGTCATGGAAGAACTGGGAATCCTCCCAAAACTCACCCTCTGCACCGACAATCAAAGCGCAATTGCAATTGCGTCTAACCCTATCTACCATCATGGCACTCGACATATCAATTTTAGGTATCATTTCATTCGCGACCATGTTGAGTCTAAACTCATTACCTTAAAATATGTTCAAACCGATCAAATGCAAGCCGATCTCCTCACCAAAAATCTCACCGAGGGAAAGACCACTGTCCACCGCATCAAGCTCATGGGGCAACAATGTGACTTATCAAAAAGAATAGTCAGTGAGGCCGTGTGTGAGAAAGAAAAGATGTAACAGGTCCGGGAATCATGTGTGAAAGCCTGTACCTAGTCTAGTTTCCGTTTTCTGTTGTGTCATTCTCTCTTTTCTTCTTTTCTCATTCTGTTTTCTCCACTATTCTTTCATCCATAGGTTCGATCCTATTGCTCCTCCCCCCAAAACCTGCCCCAGCTGACACTAAACACACCTCGCAGTGTCTAAAGGTGATTATCGTTGTCTGTTATTTTCTTTCCTCTCTTCTCTCCACTTCCTATTCTTCATGAAGAAATATATCTAATTCTGTTTTCTCCACTATTCTTTCATCCATAGGTTTGATCCTATTGCTCCTCCCCCCAAAACCTGCCCCAGCTGACACTAAACACACCTCGCCGTGTCTAAAGGTTCGATCCTATTGCTCCTCCCCCCAAAACCTGCCCCAGCTGACACTAAACACACCTCGCCGTGTCTAAAGTTATTTTCCCATTCTCACAGGAAGTGAGTTGTGAATTTTTCAACCACATTCTGCTGCATTTCAACATTTCAGGTTGTCCAGAGTTATGTTACAATTTGGACCAATTATTTTTTCTTCTGCCGGTTCTCATGTTCCTCTTCATCAACTGCCTCATGTTGTATGCATATGGATACTTGAGTAATTGAAAGTGGTTTCACACATTCCTGGTTGTACATAGCTTGCATATTGCTAGGTTCCCAGAGGGGCAGAGCGGAGAGGGGACTGAAGTCCACGGAGCGGCTGTGGCAGGTAGGAGGAGCCTGCGGAGCACAGCTAGTGTGGGTGGCAACCGGATCAACTAGGAGGGGAACCGCCAGCAGTTTCCCCCACTAGCCACCGGACACCACCAGGGTTCAATAGTGGATTCACACCTGCAGGCGTTGATCACACCAAAATAGGTCATTTTGCGCACCCACCCACCATCCCGGTAGCTTCCCACCCACGGAAACCTACCTGGTTTCCCTCTGGGAGTGGGAGCAGGCAGAGTTCTCTGGGCCTAGACCCACCCTAGGAGACCCCTAGGATGCAAGGGGCCCATACAGGAAGAGCTTGAGGCCAGCCGGACAGGCAGGACCTGGGCTAGTCCACAGACAAGGGAGGAAGGGGCCAAAGAGGACCCTCCTTCCGTGTCAGAGAGCACTGCCTCCTATCAATGCTAGCAGAGTGGGCTGAAATAGGAAGAGACTGTACGGGATGATAAATTTGAGTTGATTGCATTTTGCTATGACTTGAACATAAATTCTACAAGTCCAACCCATGATTAAGCTATACAGTATAGGATCCTAGTACAGGTGTCAAGGCCCAAATGAGTAGACCAGGTGATACCTCAAATGTGTATCTTACTTCCAATGTGTTTCATTATGTTCCCAATTGGAGAGTACTTGAATACCCTGCAACTTGCTTGAATTTCCGACTCAATTTTGAACTCAAAGAGGCCCAACACACACACCATCGTGTTATCTGGAGACCTTGAGCTTATCTTGGTGAGTCTACATTTCTTGGTGAAGAACAACTTGGCAAACAAAGGAAAGGATTCAAGATGCTTGTGCCCAACACTCATCCAGTTTCCTTGTTTCTTGTTGTCAAGTTGCAGGAGTATGAATTATGTCTCAAGTAAGATGGATGATGAGAGCTTCAAAGGCTTGTATGAACTTTTTATTACGGAAAATCACAAAGGGAAGTCACCAGCAATGCAAGAGCAAGAACACAGGGGGCTTGATAGCGGCACACCCAAAGGGCGTGCGCACGCCCCCCCGAACGCCTAAAAAAAGGGCGTGCGGGGGCTGCACGCCTTCCCAACCAGGCGTGCAAACCCCCGCATGTCACACGCCGTTCGTACGCCTACAAATGGCGTGAGGACGGCCGGCTCGGCGTGCGGCCCCGCCGGACAGGCGTGCTGGCCATGCACGCCTGTCCGGAGGGCGTGCAGGCCTTGCACGCCCTCCGGACAGGCGTGCACGGCCGGCACGCCTGTCCGGCCAGGCTCAGGTAAGCCTCTCGAATCGAGAGGCTTACGTGAGCCCCTTGGTGCCCTTATAAGGGTACCAAACGGTACCCTTATAAGGGTACCAAACGGTACCCTTATAAGGGCACCAAGGGGCTCACGTAAGCCTCTCGATTTGAGAGGCTTATGTGAGCCTGGCCGGACAGGTGTGCCGGCCGTGCACGCCTGTCCGGAGGGCGTGCAAGGCCTGCACGCCCTCCAGACAGGCGTGCATGGCCAGCACGCCTGTCCGGCGGGGCCGCACGCCAAGCCGGCCGTCCTTACGCCATTTGTAGGTGTGCGGACGGCGTGCGGCATGCGGGGGTTTGCACGCCTGGTTGGGAAGGCATGCAGCCCCCGCACGCCTTTTTTTTAGGCGTTTGGGGGGGCGTGCGCACGCCCTTCGGGCGTGCCGCTATCAAGCCCCAGAACACAGTAAAATGGCCACTTCAAGAATACAAATTCATTTGGCTGCGCTTGATGACATATCACAATCCTATGGGCAAGAACCACAAGATTAGAATTGGCTAGACTTTGGCCTGAAAGTTGTAAAGTAAGCAGAATTAAAAACTCACCAGTTTGACTGGCCTCATGAGATATTCATGTCCACCAATGAACATGGCATCTTTTTCTTTATCCTTATTGGCTGGCTGGTCAAGTATTGATTGATTGGCTATGGCTTTTGAAGTGGTTTCAGTTTTCTTATTAATTTGAAGGGACATCTCTAATTGAGTATGATGCAAGTTGTCGGTACATGGAAGTGTACAATGGCAATACTCTTGCGCATGCCACACCATCTTCACCAGTCCCTTCCGCTTGAAGTCAATCCTGCAGCCGTAAATTTGGAAGACAAACCTACCCCGGCCAACATGATAGTCTTCTGATGAATCCATCAGCCTGCCGCCATCCTTCATGACCGGAACAAAGACTGCCAGAGCAAAGTCAGAGATGTCCTTATCATCCTTTTGGGGCTGATTGAAGAACCCATTTTCCGTGAAGGTGAGATTCAGGGCGCAATTGTCCTTGTTCAACAGAGCGTCAAATTTGAGGGATGCAAATCCGGGGATATGATTCCGTCACATCAGTTCCTGGTTATCTTCATAGGCAACGTTTGCAAGCTTCTTGCACATTTGACCCAATACCTGGGAGGCTGTGGAGGATCACTGCATAGTATTATTGCAAGCTTTGGGGTCCTTCTGAATTGCCTCTTTGTTTTGATATCTTCCTATCAGCTAAAATGCCTCCATGCACTTTTGCCATCCAATCACAAACATTCGGCCTCCCCAGGATCTTGAGGATGAGCTGACTGGATTGAGAAATGCTTTTGCACGTTGCAGGAATGATGTCACAGCATTCAAGTCTTCTCTTTTGTTGGGAGTGAGCTCTTCCAGCAGGGTGAATTCAATCACAGCTATTATTTTTGATTTTGCCTTGCGATCAAGTAAAATAACCCTGTCAGTGTCAAAGAACTTGAAATGTTCCACTGATTGCTTGGCATGCTCAAGTTCAGTAGCTGTTGGCTTACAGTTAGGATTCTCACCAATCATGTGAGGATATATTTTTAGCTTTTTATATTGCCTGTTGGACCACATTATTCTTCTCTTTGCCAAGGTGGGAACAGGGTGAGCATCAAAATTGGTGGTTGGCATGGGATCAGTTGTGGGGTCATTTGTTTGGGTGGAATGAGCATCTGAGTTGTCTACGCAAGCTTGCAGTGGAGCCGTATTTTCAGCAATGGCTTCATGAGTCCAAGATTCTCCAGGATAATCCATCTGGTCCCCCAATTTTTTAAATTGATTGATATGTTCCAAAAACAAAAGCAAAAGCTCCAAGTACTGTTCATCTGCAAGCCGTTTGCAGCAATTCTTGCTCCTGTTCTTCTTCACATATTTCGCGTACGCCAATTCCTTCTGCCACACAGACACATTGCAAAAGTGCTTTCTTTTCCCCTTCCTCAAGTCCATCTCATGGCTTACAGTCATGGCAAAAATGTACAGCAAGGTTCTCCTATTGTTATATATTTGCCAACAACTTGCAAGATGGGCCTCAATCAGGTAGAAGAAAGGTCATGCACTAAGGTGCTGAAGGAGCCAAACATCAAAGTGTTTGGCAGTGGAGGGGATGGATGACGGCAATCTGATGGTTTCTTCCTGCTTTTTCAGTTCCGCTCTTCTTATTTGTTTGTCTGGTCCTTCCCTTATTCAGGCTTACATACACTGTTAAACGGGGCCCACGTCTCCTGCAGAGAATGTCCCGCGGGGAGGCCTGCTCCGCTTGAGAGGCCTATGTACATAGCTTCTAAAGCATGTAAATTCATGTGCAGAGCTACAAAACAGCAGGAGTCTCACGGCCAAGATGCTAATTTGTTTACACAGGGTACATACAGTAACATACACAACCACTCAAGCTGCTTCCATAATACGCACGTACGCACTCCCAAACTCCAAATCTCAATCAGATTCAGCCCCACCCAATTTAGGGATCTCTACATAATGAAGGATAAGCAATGTGTGATGGTCCATCAGAACAGCTACAAACAGGACACAATAAGAGAAGTGAAGACATTTACTAAACTTTTGCACTACTTGCAATAGGAAGGATTCCTTTCCACTGCTTCTCCACAGGTTGACATCTTGATCTCTGAAAGAGTCAGAAAGGCGGTATATTAGATTCAAAGGCTGATCTGTGGTGAGGTTAAAGGGAAGACTAACCAGCTCACTGTTTCCGTATGCTCTTGGGGTGATGATGCGGCAAAGGTTGGTTTGTGAGTGGTGAGATTGATCAGGTGAGATCTGAAGGTGCTTTTGTCTTGCCGGATGAATCAAGGCTCTGTAGACCTAACCCTAGATTATGTAAGATCAAGTAACTCCTGCACACTGCACGCCTACAATTGGTGTGCAGACGTTGGCTTGGCGTGCGGATTGTAGGACTAGATGATGGATTAGAGCCCAAACCTAATGCTCAGGGTATGGTGAGCCAAATAAAAGCACGGAAGGCAGCAGGCATCATTTTGAAGATGGTTCAGAAGGGTAGAATTGCTGGAAAAGCTATCCTTATGGCAGGTCCTCCCAGCTCTGGAAAAACAGTCATTGCTATGGGCAAGATTTTTTTCTCTCTCTCTCCTTTGTGAGAATCTCTTGATTCAAGAAAATGCAAATTACTGATACACATAGTATTCACCTTCTAAAAAACAAAAATCTCCCTATAATTGGGTTTTGAAAGGTATGGCACAGTCTCTTGGATCAGATGTACCTTTCACTACCCTTTCAGCAAAGGAAAAACTCTCACGCAAGCATTT